>JAOYSI010034309.1:11162-30047 GCA_025775065.1 Hiodon alosoides
TGCACTGCCTTGGGCGGTCACGTGCCCTGTGGGCGGTAACGTGCCCTGTGGGCGGTAACGTGCCCTGTGGGCGGTAATGTGCCCTGTGGGCGGTAATGTGCCCTGTGGGCGGTAACGTGCCCTGTGGGCGGTAACGTTCTCTGTGGGCATTGGAAGAAGCCCACAGTGTGCATTATACTAAATTCCAGAAGTTGGCTTTGACCAGCCGGGCTCACTTCCTGGCCCCTATTTCTGGTTTCTGTGGGGCATGCTTTTGGCATGAGGCCCTCTAGGGGTGGATCACTCGCTTGTAAAAGGTCGCCCATCCCAGGCGACATTCAAAGGTGCTTGGGTGATTGCCCCAGGTTGCCTACCAGAGAAAAGGAGAAGAGTTCATTCTCCCCGATAACGGAGAGAGGAGGTTTGCAAGTGCGGTTCAGAGTGGTCTCCACACGTCTTCACGAATCCTGGCAATCCGGAGGTTCAAGGGCATCAGGGTCCCGAACTTACTGGGCAACTGGCCCGAGCAGGCAAGGGAAGTGAATTGTTAACTCTGAACTTTCTTTGAACCTGTGTTTATATAGGAAATAGAAATATGATGCGTCTCTCCTCTACATTGAAAGTTCTTGCAATGGTAAATGGTTTATAGCAGGGCAATGCTCGACAGTTTTTTTTATTTTTCATTGTCTTGGGGGTATTCAAAAACTTTCCCGTAATTAGGCATGATGACTAAAGCAACGGGAAGACCGATTTAATGCTATTGTGAGGAGTCGATATCGACGGTCTGGACTTTGTCTGTTTTGTTTTTGCCACTATTTTGTGTACCATCCCCACCCGTCAGCATCTGTTAGTGCGTATTAGAGTGCCTCGTTTGTGTAGTGCCTCTTTAGTTTACTTTCACTAGGGTTAAAATGTGGCAATTGCAGAAATTATTTCTATACTTACATTTGTGTGTATTTTATGAAAGATTGGACTTTTCTGTCTGCAAATCAAATGATTTTCTTTCCTCCTTATGTAGTCTTTATTTTCCCCCGTGGTTTTCGAATCGTGTGTAGCCGTTTTGTTGTCCTGTAATTGTCAGCTGGTTGCATTTAAATGTGGGGATGTTGCATTAAATCATTTTTTTCTTTTGTTTCTTGTCTTGCAGTCCCTTCAGTCTGAATATGTTCAATACTAAGGCAGCTGTTCTGCACTGACGGGGACCAGCCGTCTACTCGTGTTTTGTGGTGACCGAGCTTCTTCCCTGCTCCTGGGTTCGGCTGCTGGCCCCGCCGCCCTTCCCTGGGCTGAGCAGTCTACTGCTTTTCAACACTACAACAAAAAGGAAATCTGTAACCCTGAAAGTGCTGAGTCTTCCCAGGCCGCCTCGCTGTATGGGTTGACTTGGAAACTCTCCGCAGCTGTTGTTGGCCCGTTTGCCGAATCTGTTCGGACAGGGTGCTGGCAGCTCCAGTTCTTCCCGGGCTGTTGGAGGACTGTATCTCTCTCTCTCTCTCTCTCTCTCTCTCTCTCTCTCACTCTGTCTCTCTCTCTCATTGGCCTCAGGTCTTGATTGATGGGACTGAAACTAGCTCACCAGTGTTTCCCCAGGTATTAATCACTGGCTATTTGAAAGCCTGCAGGAGTCCAAATGCCCATGCTTTGTGTGGGCACCATCTTAGTGAGGACTCTCTGTCCTTGAAGTGTTTTAGCTGTAACTTGCTATATCAGATCTACTGTTAACAAAGCTGGGATCTTCTTGCATTTAAAAAAAAAAAAAAATCGAAATTATTTTCATATACACCTATTTAGTGCCGAGCACCATCGTCGGTTTTCCATAAAATGTCAGTATCATTCAGTATGTTCTTAGGATTTTATCATACAAGTTTAGTTTTAAAATGTGGCAGCAATAATGGAGACATGTAGCAATCTGAAATGTTACCTTCTCTCCGATGCTTGAAAGGCCCTTGGGCCCATCACATCGCCCATTACGTGGTTTCAGCGTGCTTGTGTGCAGACCACTGCATTTCGCTTGCAATAGTGAAAGGTGCCTAGCCATCTCTGTAGCTATGGGCTCACTGATGACAAATCTCAAGTGAGAGATTCTGTCGGAGGGGGGGGGGGGGGGGTGCTAAATTTACATTTAAATTTAAAGTACAGGGAGATGGCATCCTGACAGCAGTGTATGTTATAGAGTAATGCACCTTTTAGTTATATGAAAGTCTTATTGCAATTTTTGTTTTTAACTGGTCTGTCAGACTTTTTAACTAATTGTCAGAGTTTAAATAAGTTGCGCTACTTTTGATAGGAAGTTAAAAAAAACAAAAAAAATCAACTTTATTTAAGTGTTTCTATTGTTATTAATTCTCTTTGCTCTATTATGATATATTTTTTTAATGTGAAAAATATTGACACGGGCCTTTACATAAAGGTGCCCTTTACTAGGAAAAAAATAATAATAAAATCTAGCCTTGTAACATATTTTAAGCTGGGATAACAAATATACATATGTGTGTGTATATATAAATTGTATTATGGTTTCCATATGTTTTTTGATTGATAAAGTTTACTTTTACGAGTTAAGAAGGGGACTTTTCATATAGGGCACGAATTTACTAATCTCCATTTCTAATGAAAAAATATATTTTTATACCATTTGAGGTATTTGTGTACATACTCTCCTTTTAGAGGATATTTGAACACTGTCTGGAAATGCCTTTTGATGTTCTGCCATGTGGAGGGAAATACACACACCCCTGAGCATACAGGGTTCCTGTCCCCTTTAGCAACGGATGTGCAATTGTCTTCAGAGTAAGGGTGTACTCGGGGGAGGGGGTGTCTGCATTGCCCTAAAAGTCGTATGGCGTCTGGGGGAAAACCCTGTACGCACCCGCATGCGCCATTGCCGCTTGGCGTGAGTCTATTTCCGTCACTGGCGGTGCGCTGTTGTTGACCTTTTTGATAGACTCGCATTTACTATACCACTGACGGCAGGAGAACTTACCGGTCTGGGCCTAGCGTGAAAATGGATGCTGGTGATGGGCGTCCTTAACGCCGCCCCGCCCTCAGTTCTCTCGCTCCCAGGAACTGGCTTCCCCACTCGTTTCCACAATCCCGTTGTTTCAAAAATAAGGTGCTGCAGATTGCAGTTATAATTTGTGAAAGGGCAGCATGTTGGTCAGTTTGGTATTAACAAGCACCTTTTTGTAGTGTTCATCTACTGGCAATTAGCCTACATGCTTTGTAGTCTTTAGTATGACTGCATATTCTTAGCACGTATTTGCAAGCGGTTACTGCTATAATTAAGGCAGAACGAACAACTAATTTAAAACCGATATCCCCGGAAACTCAAGTCTTTAGTTAGTCGCTGCATTGATGATAAAGGGAGCTATCTGCTGATAAATGATCAAGAAATCAATATTTAAGGAAAAAAAAACTCTGGCGTTGAGAGTTTTGTTTAACACGAATTATCATTTATTTAAAAATTTGTGTGTGTGTGTGTGTGTGTGTGTGTGTGTGGATCACTGTAGGTATATAGATAAGAATCATGTTATGTTTGACATTCAACAGCCCTTTCCCTCCACATGAAATGCGCAAACGGAATCCGGTAGAGAATCTCAATACTGGCAAGATAGTGGAGATGTTTAGGAAACCTAACTGTAGCTCCCTTTTATGTGTTGGTCTGCTTAAGCTCCGTTTTAAAAGCTTGGAACGGAATTCTTTCTGCAGGGAATTACTGTATTGATATCTCTCACTTTGTAGCACAAGGTACATTCCAGACAAAGTGTAATGCTTTGCTTTGTTTATGAACTTTGAGAGAATCTTATTGCTGCACGTTTTCTACCTCTTTAAACCATACACAGAACTGTAAAGTTTGTCTAATTTTTCCTAAGCAGTGTGTATTTAAAATGTAATCGCAAAATTGTAGATCAGTATTTCACTCTACATAAGCACGTATAAAGAATATGTAAGGTATATTTGTATTTGCTGTATGTACATTTAAAAAATACAATGCAAACAGGTTGCAAAGAAAATATAGAAATAAAAATATTTGAAAATTTTGTCTTTGTTTACATTGGTAATTAAAATGTCATATTTGATTTTGCTTTTTCAAATTTAAGTTTATTTTTATGTTTAGTTGGGGTCACACATAATTGAAACATCCACAACTGTCATGTTATGTATTGAATGATTTAGCCAAAGTAAATTTTCATTGGCGGTCCAACCGATGCAACAAATTCAAAACCAAGATTAAATTATTAAATTATTGAAAATGCAGACTGAGGGGGACTAGTCTTAGCTTTATAACCTTTTTTTCAGTTTGGTTACAAAGCTTGTGTAGTCTGACACAATTTCTGGCAGTGTATTCCAGGCATTGCATTCTTAATAGCAAGAAACTGTTTGGGTGCCATCCTGTTGTCGAGCTTGTTGGTTGACTTGCTAAATAGAAGTCGTTGAAGATAGAGACTATAGTATAATTCGGTGTGAGTCACTGCTGCATTTTCAAGGCAAAAAAAGCAAAAAAATATATTACCGTGAATCCTGTTTACGGAAACTTGTATGTCCATGTATCTGAAATGGTCTAGTGACAAACAACTTAGAGGCATTAATGGTCTTTTTGATGGCGTTTCACCATTCGCTACATCCGTCAAGTGATTTTAATCCTTAAGTTAATTTTGTGGTAATTGGCTATGTGGCCCTATTGAATCAGTCTCTAAAAAAAAAAAACATTGTTCATTAGATGTTTTAAATGAGTACAGGACAATTGATTAACTGTTAGTTATATTTTACTACTAGTAGTAGTGCCTTTAAGATTCAAGATTTAAGACACATGGTGTTTTCAGTAAATGTCATGGTAGGCCTGACTACTTTTTTCTTTCTAGAAATTTTAATGACTAAAAGCTTTTTGTTTTGTTTTTTTATTTTTTATAAATGGTTAGACATGGCAAGTGGCTGTATGCCAGAACAAACCGTAATATGCTATAGGCTGATTTGGGGGATTAGGACTTTCTTAGTTCTTTCTGGTTTTTCCTCTGGTTTTGGTGTTGAAGCTGGTGCAATAATTGTTTCTGTTGATGTATTGTTATTTACATGATTTGTATCTGCCACCCCAACCCTGAAATATAAAACTAATTAAAAAAGGAGTCTGCCTTGGAACAGGATGACAAGGGGGGTCCCCCCCCCCCATTTGTAATTGCCAATTGTGCTACTGTATCTCGGCACGACAATGCTGTGGCCCCCAGGAACCCTGTAGCTGGCGCTCATTAGCAAAAATGTGGCAGAAGTCTTGCCGAAGGAACCAACCCCAGACTTCAGCGCTATGAGCCGACCCTGTGCTCTCCCAGTCGCATTCAGCTAATGACATGAGCTGGATTCGAACCGACAAACTCCAGGGCACGGTCTGCACTCGGATGAGGGCCTTTACTGCTTTGGGAAGAATTGAACCAAATCTCTATTTGCTTCTTAATATCCTCTTGTGTGGTTTATGTATGTCGTATCTCAATCTGAATGTACCCAATTGGGCATAATGTACAGATTGCCACGGTTTATCCTTTTAAGACTTACCTCATATATTTCACTTTAAATTATGACATGTGGTTTATGCTATAATTTGAGCTATATAAGAATATGGATGGTAGACCTCATTGTCCCTGTGAGAGTTGGGTTTGGCTTTCTTTCTATGAATCAAGTCCATCGTTATTGTAATGAAAGTGACATTACATTCCTATGCTGTGGTCCTGATGTGGGTGAGAGTCTTGCCGGACCTCACCAGTTATTAAAATGTTACATACTACTTATACATAGTCCAGAACGCTTATATCCGAATTGCTAACCCAGATTTGTTGAAGTTCAAAAAAGCGGTGACGGAAGAAAAAGGCTTTAAGAAATCGGCTGTGTGATGCAAAGTTGCACGTTAAAAACCACGGATATTTTCTTTTCCGTGGTTCTTGGGGACCCCAGTGAGATTTTACCAAAAATAATCCCTTCTGACAGGTTCGTTCTTCTGTCGTACTTTTTTTTTTTTTTTAAAGCAAATACTGTTTTAATATTTCACAAGTTGTTGCTGGTGAAGCCGGGTCTTTTTAATATCTGAATAGATACAGTGGATCTCATTCCGTATTGTTGCTTCGTGTAGGCGCTGTGGAGTTATCATTCACGGACTCGAATCGTCTCTGGGCACGACGCCTCGCACAGCAGAATCCTCCTCCCCTGATTTCATCAAGCGTTGTCGGACCTTCGGTAAAGACGCTAGATTGTTTTCGTCGCCAGCAATATGGGAACTGATTGCAATTAACTGCGTTATTTACGTACTACGATGTATTAAACAAAATTCCATACTGATTTCGGGTCGAAGCGAATATTTCATCGAACATGCCAAATGATTCGGAGCAACTGACTGGATGCAAGGAGGGACGTAGGACCAAAATTTCACTCGCCACAGTCTATGCCTTTATGAGCTTGTTCGGGACAACTTTAAATATTCTGGTGATTTACCTGGTTGTGTCTTTTAAAAAACTCAGAACTACCAGCAACGCCTTCATAGTAAACGGTTGCGTTGCTGACCTTTTGGTATGCGCTTTTTGGATGCCTCATGAGGTGGTGTTAATATCTACTGGAACACCTTTCGTGGCTGTGTACCGTGCTTTTAAAGATACTTTCGTGTTTATTGGAATTACGGTCTCGCTCCTTTCCCACTCGCTTATCGCCGTCAACCGATACATCTTGATTACAAAAGTGCCCGCAACCTACGTGTCACTTTATCAAAAACGGAACACTGAATGGATGATAAGTGCCTCGTGGGTTATATCGCTCGGATGCGTATTGCCTTGGCTGACAACCGCTCAACACCCTAGTGAAAGATGCTCAGGTCTACAGGTTGTATCAGCATCATTTGCCAGTAGAATATCCGGTCTGTCTAACCCTATTGCAAGTGGTACCATAGCACTAACAATTTTTGTCCAGACTGCAATTGTCCTATACTGCTATTTCAAAATATTTCGCAGAGTGCAGACAAGTATGAAGAGGGTTAGTATATTAAACTTCCAAATTGTGAACAATCTCCCGTACGCATTTCCAAGGAAGGACAAGCGTCTTGGCGCCTATGTTCTGGCGGTATGCTGCATCTATCTGTTGACTACTGAACCCCTGTTGTGGGTTTTATCGATGGGGCTTTTTAGAACTGTACCCATGGCAGTTCGGACAACGTCCTGGATATTTTTCTGTGCTCTCTTTGTTTTGAACCCGTTCCTATACACCTGGAAGAACGAAGAGTTTAGAAAATCCTTCAAATCTGTGGTCAGAGGAGAATTCTGTAGAGGGTCGACAGTCGGCGTCGAGCCCGTCATGGTTAATACGATCTCCCACCTTCTTCAGAGACAAAGTAGTAGAAGAGCGTTCACTGAGGAACTGAACTAACTAGTATTTCGAACGAACGCTTAAGTATTTCTGAAGCGTTGAGGTTTTCACCTGATTCATTTTTTAAACGCCCGAGCATCTGTTTTTGGCTGATATTAACCAAATTTGTAACCGAATTTCCGGGCACTCAGAACAGGAGTCAAGCAGAATATTTTAATTAAAATTAATAACAACATTGTCACTTGTGATTGTGGTTAAAGCCAGCATATATAGTTGATCCCTAAACACACTGGTTACGCGTTTCAGTGCATTATTCAGTATTTGTTAGGCATAGACCTAATGCTTTTTATATTCTATATACATTTTCGTAAATTCTGTAACATAAAAATAATGAATGATTAATGTTTTTGCGCAGTGTTTACGGAATGTATGAACATTCGATGATTTACCAGTGTCTCCTCTGATCTGGTGATTGTTTTTATTATTTTAATTAAAACATGACATGCGATGTTGAATTCATTTTTCTTTTCTTCAATCTTTTATTTTTTAAATGATCTCTCATTAGAGGCCTTGCATGTACTCTGTTGTCTAGACAATATATTCATTGGTTACATAGAGTTATTTATTTTGAACGTGAACTTGGACTTGATCGTGAATGATACATAAAGTATAAGCATGTGAATTTCTACCTGTTATTTTTACGTAGGGGTGAGGAGTGTTTGTGCTTTTCCATGGAATTCTTCCCAGTTGCAACAAATTGCCTTTAGAGAGCTGGTGTCTTGGCAGCAATTATTCATACTCTGATTTGAAACATGAACACAAATGTAACAAAAAATGTCATGGATTGCTGGTTGGTAGTGTCTGCTACAGTAGTTTAGATCTTATATTCCCAACCAGAAGATTATTGCCCAAGCCATTACATTTTTTAATTGTATCCAGTATCATGTATAGATTAATAAAATATCGGCCCCTACCATAAGCCTATGAAGAATTTGGTGTAGACTATTTTTAAAAATACTGCAATACAATCTTTATTTATGTCGTTCTGCAGTGGTTAATTATTATGAAATTTTCCACCCTATTTGGAATACCCAGCTGTTCTCGTCAATATGCATCCTGCCATCGCACACTGGGAGAGTGAGGAAGTAATTTGATTGATCTCCTCCGATGTAATTGGCTTCTAGCCATCTGTTTCTTTTACACACTGCAGGCTACACAGCCTGGAAGTGGAGTCCACCCAAAGGGGGCATGTGTGAGGCAGAGGCAGCTGCTGTCCTGTGTCTTGAGGTCCTGGTGAACAACTCTGTGTGCCCTGGTTTACTTGTGCTCCGTGGTTCTCTTGGATTTCGGGGACAGCCAAGTCAAGCTTGTCTTCATACGGGAGGATGGTGGTGGACGTGAGGCCGTGGGCACAGGGACGGGGTCCAGCTGGCCTCCGAACAGATCCGGGAGGGGACCCGAGTGATGCTGTGAACCCACTGCCCGGGGACCTCCACCTCCATAGTCCCCGGCATTACTGCCATTCTTCAAAGAATAATGCAATCCAATTGTCTAGAGGAGTACCCGTTTCAGGAAACATTTGTCTTTGTCATGGTTAAGGTAGCAGTTGTAGATACATTTGTCATTAACTGAGTTTGGAAAATTGTTTCACTTATAGGTGGCCAACTGGGCCCCCAGTATTAAACTCATAATGAGAAATGTTATCAAGCTCATACATAATGATATACAAAATACAAGGGACATATTTAGCTGTAATGCATATCCTGATTGTGGAGGCATGCACGAAAAGTATTTCTTCAGCCCTTGACGCTGAGCCAAATTGTACTCTGAAAATAGCAGGCCCATAACATAGGTTTTAACCTCTTCAAAACCACTTATCTACTCTTATCTGTCCACTAACCACTAACCATGTCTTGAGTGTTCCCTCCATGGAAAATATTTTGTGTTGGACACAGTTGTTTTTTTTAGCTTTCCCCATCGATATAAGTAACTCACAGAAACTGAAAAAAGGGCCAATCTTTAATCATCACCGCAAGCTGTGATAGTGGGGTACATGCATCATGGCAGCCAAAGAAACACTCTGGAAGTTCAATGAACTATGAACCCATTCAAAATGTGAATGAGACAATACCATTGGTGAGGCAGTAATTATTTCCACTCGTTGTTCCCAAACGAATAAGGGGCATATTATTCACATTCTATATGGAAAGCTAAGTAAGGAACAGGTTGATATATTGTCATAGTGAGTGTATGGGTATCTACCCACACGTAATGCCAAAAAGAAAAGAAAAAAGATGGTCAATTTTACTGAACGGGCGCAAAAAAGGAAATTTTGGTAGCTTTACTCCTCTCCTGCTCTGTCGTTTTTGACAAGTCAATAAGATGAATTAAAAACGTATGCATTTCGGTTCGCATGAATAGGTTGTTTATTTCATAAATAATATAGATAGTCTCGGAAGTCTTCATATGGGATTGTTACAAATTCTTACGGAAGATGGAGCACTACTCACTCTCTCGCGGACATGCTTTGAACTTTCCCGTTTTCCTGGAAAACCCATGGTTCTGGATAGGCGGAATTCATGTGTGACGCGTTTGTTTGTGTAATTTTTCAAGGGGGAGTTATCGATTTTTTTCTATCCATTTGAAATCCCCTCTTATCCAAGTTATAAACCCACTACACGAGTATGTTGCAATTCAGTCAGAGACAGCAGAAACAGCCAGACAGAAAAGCTGCCATCATTACATTCTGATAAGATTTTTAAACGAACTTCTGAACGATGCCTTTTTTAACGATAAGAATGATTTTATTACCAGCTGCGGGTAAGTTATGAATGCATTCTTACCGTGTAAGTAAAAATTAACAATAGGCTATACATTAAAGCCGATCGGAGTACATGTAACTTTAATCACATTGAAAACATTATTTTTGATGGTTTACTGGAATCTAACATCCGAAAACGCAAACTACACTGTCTGAATATGTAATTTTCTCACTAATTTCTGTTTTTCTTCATTTAGTGCTTTCATTTTTAGTGGAACTCGAGCCTCCTTCGATGTTGAAAGTTGGCGATAGACTCGTACTGACATGTAAGGTAACGGTGTGCTCCGAGCAACCTGAATTCTCTTGGTCATCGCTCGAAGACAAACCTCTTGACGCCAAAGTCACGGATAACGTCACAGAATCGAATCTAGTTTTTGATCCGGTCAAACCGGAGCACGAGAATATGATTTTGTGCAAAGTCCGGTGTGGAAGTACAACGAAAGAGAAGAAAGCACATATAAAAGTTTACTGTAAGTTTTTAAAAACTTTAAAAAATATTTTTATTGCCACTGGCTATGCATTTTTTATGTCTGCCAAAAACGCATGGTGCCTAAGAGAGACCCATGTATTATTGGTATATGCTTAGAACAACCAATGTGTGATAAATGTGAATTATTTGATTATTTTATTGGATTATTAATTGCAAAATTATTTATTGACATTTATCATTCCAGCTTTTCCAAAAGACCCCGTGATATCAGGATATGACTTTTTGTTGGAGGGTGAGAGCAAAACCCTCACCTGTGAGGTACCTGATTTCTACACCTCAAACTACCTAACGGTGCTGTGGCTACAGGGGGGCACAATCTTCTATGAGGACGGAGCACATACAGACTCTCTGACCACCCTCGCCTTTAGATACACGTACACACCACGGATGGTGGACGATGGGCAGAAAATTACTTGTAGAGCCATACTTGACTTTGAAGGAGTACCTGAAGACTGTAAGACCAGAGAAACCACGGTGACTCTGAATGTGCGATGTGAGTTTTGTTGACTAACGCTTTCACTTTAGCTCATTAAAGCCATTGTGACCGTTCGTTATAGTTATAGTTTATATATGATTATTTGATTTGCATGTTTGAATTAGTTTACCATTAGTTTACAGTCCTTTTTTTTTTTTTTTTTTTTTTTACCTCGTCTTGGCATATTTAACGGAACCTTTATTCTGACAGCTCCCCCCAGGAACACAACCATCACGGTGAACCCAGATGGGAGGCTTATGGAGGGGGATAATGTGACCATTTCTTGTCACTCGGATGTGCTGCCAGGAGGCCACGTGGTGCTGCGTAGGGTGTCAGACGGCTGGAAGACAGATCCGCAGTCTAGCAACAGCTCTTTCGCCTCCGTCAGCCTGCCCTCTGCCCTGCAGTCAGACTCCGGACTGTACGAGTGCGAAGCCAGCAACCAGCACGGGAGGCAGAACGTCAGCACTCGAGTCTCTGTGGAAGGTGATGATCTTTATTTCCCTTTACCAGTTGGCTCCACATCCATTCCTGTGCTTATAACACGAAAGTCAAAGGCCGGCGTGCACTCAAGCATTTGTTTGCCGCGTCGTGACCACAGTGGGCAGACAAGTGAAGCTCCGAGATCTGGTGGTCGAAAAAGGGAAACTAGTGCTACATAATCCCCAGAAACCCCAGAAAACCGGGATCCCCCGGGGACGCACTGTGTCAGCATTGGGTGGAAATGACATCACGCTCTTCACGTTAAAATGAGAGATTGAACTGTGGAGCTGGTGACTGGGTTCTTTCTTCCATGATAAAGACACTAAATTCCTTACCTATTCCTTACCTACTCCTTGGCTTAAAGTTCTTACATTTAAAAAATATAAACGGTTATAATGTTTTTCGCAATGTTTTCTACCATGAGCATGTTCTTCTCACACTCCTACTGTAAGACAGGAGTAGGTTTTTATAAAATATTGGTCTTAAAATCTAAATTATCAGTATGAAGTTATAGAAGTAGTGTTGCCATTATGCCAATAATTACTTTTTAAGCCCTAAACTAAGTATTTTTTCTCATCCCGGCAGTGTTCCCTCTAGAGGTGGAGTTGAGCCCAGGAAATGGTGTTCTCACAGTTGAGAGAGGTTCCAGTCTGGTCCTGTCCTGCAGGGCCTTCAACTGCCCCAGACCACGTTTCTACTGGAAGAGCACGCTGGATGAACCTGCTCACAGCAAAATTGAGACCCAGGATTCCGTCTCCCAGATCTTCCTTAGCTCAGCAGACCTGATGGAGGAGGAAGCTTACACCTGTGAGGTTCAGTGTGGCTCACTTCGAAAAGGCAAACACACGGAGATAAAGTTGTTCTGTGAGTATACGGATATATATGAGATCACAAAAAATCTACAAAAATGTGAACCCAGTCATGTCAGGGGATATGTAACTAGATATAGAAACAATGTACTCATGATTTACCGAAGTAGGGACACTTGCCAGTATTCTCTGCAGTGGATGAACTTAGGAATGCTTTGGGGTTGTTTATTAGAATCAGTCTTTAAAAGTTCTTTATACTTAACTTATTTGACTCTGATGTCAAACGTTTTCCCTGAGGTTATATAAAGTCAGCTATTTCAAAACTAGTGTCTATTAAACTCAAAAACTTAGTGGGCTGAAATATGTTATATTGTCATTGACAGAGAGTTGCACAATAGCCTTCAACCAGTAACTACAATTGACTTATGAGAAATGGAATGTTCTGGGGGATTTTTTTTTTTTTTTTTTTATAACAGTGTGCCTCTGCTTTCCTTTTCTTCCTTCACATCTGTTGATTTCTCTCCACATTCTTAGCCTTTTCCCACCACCCCATTATCGAGAACCACGGACCTTTTCTGGAAGGGGAGGCAGCAACCATTAACTGCACAGTGCAAGACGTGTTCCCCGCCAACCTATTGCAGATCCAGTGGCTTGATGGAAACAGGGTGCTGCGTTTGGAGGAAGGTGTTTTCACCAGCGACGTACAGAAACTAACTTCTACTCTGTCCTTCAAACCTGAGCCAAGTGACCAGGGCAAAGTGATCACATGCAGAGCCACTCTGAAAATGGAGGGTGTTGCTGGGAACCGGACCATGAAATCAGCCGTGACCACCATTACTCTACACCGTGAGTGAATAGACCATTGTTTTTGTAAGGAGGTTCCCGACAGTACTACAGGGCTGAAATTCTTCTTCACCATGCTGGTTTCATAGACCGATACCTGATCACTGATTTTCGTGTTCAGATGCCCCCAGGAACACAGCCATCACAGTGACCACAGATGGGGAGCTAAAGGAGGGGGACAATGTGACCATCTCTTGCCACTCGGTCGCGCTGCCAGCAGGCCATGTGGTGCTGCGTAAAGTATCAGATGACCAGGGAACAGATCTGCAGTCTAGCGGCCAGTCCTCTGCCTCCATCAGCCTGCCCTTCGCCCGGTTGTCCCACTCCGGCCTGTATGAGTGCGAATCCAGCAACCAGTATGGGAAGCAAAATGTTAGCACCCAGCTTAGAGTGAGAGGTGAGAGCCACTGTTCACTGCTCTAATGTCTCACACACACACACACGCACGCACGCACACACGTACACAAATTTAGCCTTAAACAAGCACGTGTCTTCTGTTTTCATTGTAGTTTCATTGTACTTTTTTCCTTATTTTGTCAATTACACCATTGTTTGCCACCCACCAAGACAAACCTCCAGCTTTCACTTCTCGTTTTTCTCTCTGTGTCGTGTTTTATCTCTCATGCACTCCTGAGATGGAAGTGAAATTCATTGTTCTTTTGAGAAAGACGGCTTACAACATTAAATCATACCATGATACACTGAAAAAAACCTGGTGAAAAAATTATCACCATAAACCATTTAAGTTGTGTGTGTGTGTGTGTGTATGTATGTATGTATATATATATATTAGCCATTCATGTCCAGAAGTATAACATCTTCTAATTATCCATCAATTTGACAGGTTCCCCCATACCTTTGGCACTCTTGATCATTCACTGACCTTTCCCCCCTCCAGCACCACCCAGGAACACAACGGTCCAGGTGTTCCCATCCTGGCATGTACGGGAAGGCCAGAACATTACCATCTGCTGCTTGAGTGTGAGCTTCCCTCTGCCAGCTGTGGTCTTAAGGAAAGTCGGTGACAGTACTGAGCTGTATTCCACCAACGGCACCTTCCTCTTGTGGAACCTCAAAACCAATGACACGGGCCTGTACCAGGTCAATTTCACTAATGACCTTGGCTATGAAACTGAGATTTTCAACATCAGCGTAATGGGTGAGTGAGACAGGTGGTCTTATGGGTGACAGGGTGAGGACGGAGGTAGAGGAAGGAGTAGTCGGATTTAAGCCAAATGAAAATGTAGTAAAGATATAGATAGCAGCTCTTATTCCTTTCTTTTTTCAAAAATAAAAGTAAATAGTATTAAACTTTTGGTGTGCGTTTTAAAAACATAATGCCATTATTGCCAACAGAGAGGTACACCAGCCCCCCGTCCAGATGGCATGAGATCATCATGTTTACCCTTGGCTTGGTAACCATGATAGCCACAACGGCCCTGGTCATCCACTATCTGAGGATGTCCAGGAGGAAGGGGTTCTATGAGCTTGCCAAGGGCAAGCCAGGCATTGTATAGACCCAAAGGATGTGCTCTGTGAGCTCATAGACTCTATCGAGGCACCATCACACTACATAGAGGAGCAAGTGAGAAGAGGAGGACCACCAGGAGGACCACCAGGATGACCACCAGGAGGACCACCAGGATGACCACCAGTAGGACCACCAGGAGGACCAGTAGGAGGACCAGTAGGAGGACCAGTAGGGGGACCAATAGGGGGACCAGTTAACTCTTTCTCTGCAGCTGTTGTGTGCGTTTCAGTTTCCTCTCTGTTAACCTCTGCAGCGTATGAACACATCTAGCTGATGTTGCTCCTCAGGGTAGGGACCAGACGGTAGCTCCTGGCTCAGAAGCAGTTTGTGTCTGTGCGAATCACTGGTGGCAGAACCTGCGCACCGCGACGGAAGTGATTGCCAAAGCCAGTTTAAGGCAGATTTTCCCGAAACCTTGTTGAAGGAAACCTAATGTATTGGTAAATTAAATAACTGGTAATAACAGAAAGGGCTTTTAAACTTTAATCGCAGTGCTTGCTGAAATATCCCTCACTGACTTTAACATCTTTAAACTAGCTGGCACACTCTCTTTAAATATGGATGTTGATGATATAATCACTCTAGTCAGAGCCTTTTTGTAGGAATTGCGTATACAGTGCACCACACACTGAGCAAGGCTCTGAAAGTGAGAAAATGTAATCATTCAAAAACCAAGATCACAGACATATTTGCCATGTATATAATCCAGGTCAAAAGCTTGACAGTTGACACTGAGGCAGTTTTGGGGATTCCCTGTTCAACCAGGGAGGCTGGCGACTGTTTTCATTCCCTGTGCTTATTACTCTGTCTGAAGTGAACCAATTTGGTATGGCAACATAATGTAAGAAGCCCTGACAGATATTTTGTTGTGTACAGTGCTTTTGAAGGAAAAAGTTTTTGTAAATGATTTGTTGTAATATATATTTAATGAATAAAACCATTTTTATGAAATGCTATTTGATTTTTCTGCTGATTTAGTCATGATAAATACCAGCGTATGCAGTGGTAAACACAATGTTTATGGATTTGTAGATGACTGGTTTCTGTTAAATACATAATTATGCTTGACTGGGAACCTCAGAAGTAGTTTTTTTTAAATCAGAAAGGGGAAATCCCAATAACCGGGGTTATTTAGATGAGTCGCTAATTGTTAGATCTTTCTTTGCCTGGAAATTCCCTAAAAAATTCACATCACTGAATACAGGTGTCACCTTATGATGGGTAGTCCCAAAATTTTTGTAAATCTGGCCATGACTGCTACCCCCTTCATTATTTGCAGAATCGCATTCTAGTTTTAAAAGTAAACAAAATGTCTTTAGTTATCGGGCAAAGGGTACAAAGCCAGGGGCTAAAACAGGTTATGGTCCAAAATCACGGTTCTCCTACGAAAAAGTATCAAGTATCCAAAAATATTCACAAACAATCTCGTTCAGCTTAAGCTTAAGCTCAAACTTGCACCAAACACCAACCACACGTTCCCTTAAGGTACACCCCATTTATGCGGTGGCAGAACTGAACCATTGCTTCCAGTTATACCGACTACTCAGCTGTGGACTGCTTGCAATCAGCAAGAGGCGCAGAATGTCAGGCTGGCAAGTCTTAAAAGGGTGGGACACAGATTCCCTACTCACTGTTCCCTAAGGACTGCGGGTGAGCAGTTTTATATTTGTTCAGGCCATGGTTCATTTTAGCATTAATAGTTAAATTACATTTTATGATTAATATAATTCATTATAATTAAATCCTATAAGAGACTGATATTAGCAGACCATAAAAATAGCAAAATTAGTCATTATCAATGATTATTTATTAGCATTATTAGCTGGCTGAGAAAGTAATTAGGCTTTTCTATATACAGTGCTCTGTGCTTGTTAATGAAGGAGGTGACTGTGGATGAAATATTCTCACAAGTGCATTATATACATTGCCTCGTTTCCTTTCTTCTAAAATAGACGGTTGGCATGGCAACCGCATTGATGCCGCACCATGTGAGAAGAACACAATGTTTTCTTTATATAAATAGAGAGGGAGAGATGTGGGAGAGGCGAAAAGGTGTAAATAGAACATTTCTGGAAAGACGGAAATAAAAACTGATCGTTCCCCGCCCTATTTCCTCACTGTAAAATGCATTGGGGGGGGGGTTAAAATGCATCCTTGAATATTCGGCCTTAGCATTAACCATAAATTACATTCTCAGACGCTGAAAAAATATAAACTAAATTAGGATTGCCATTTGTGCCGCTAGCGACATGGGGATGGTAAGGAATTAATACCATCGATTTCCGCTGATCCAGTTGCCTTCGAGCAACCCATCATTTAACAACTGCAGGCTACACATCCCTGCATGAGAGGTTCAGAGCCGGTCATGAAGAGAGAAGCCCTCAGCCTGGCCTGGAATTTCCACAAACCCCAGCTCAGGTGGTGCTCCGCCAAGTGTTCGCCGCCACTGTGCCAAATGACTTGTTCTGGATGATAACCAACTAATTACAGACCACAAGGCTCATACGGCTATACAGACTCTATAGAATTCTACATACTATATTGTAAAAAATGTGAAACATATATACTTTGTATTTTCTGTTGTGATCTTAATTCACTAAATTTATGGCTAAAGTGTGACATTGGTCTACTGGACATTCACTCCCGGTGGTTTATTGTTGCATTTCTGAGAGCGAGTGGGATACTCTTGGCAGCACAGAGGGGTTGAATACAAACTGCCTCGTTGAACCGTCACCCTTTTGAGAGGAACAAGCTGTACAACTCCTTAGTAAGAGATTTGCCAAGTGCCTGAACGAAATGGACACATGTGTGCTATTTTTGCAGAGTGCCGCTGCTAAAATGTTTTCCTGAGAATATCTAGGGTTGAAGCACTCCTTAAACCTTTCTAACCCTTCGCTTCCATTATTAGTCTATGCAAGTTTTGAACTGGATAGGATGTCCTGTAGAGAAAGCACATCTCAATTCTGGAGACAATATGAGATTTTTGCTGAACCCTCTGGTTTTTGTAGGATGAAGCAAACTAATTTGCTTAGTCATTTCCCAGTTGTCGTTTTTGTTTTCAACTGTTTTTCTATTAAACTCAAAAACAACTCAAATATTCCACAATATTTCTGAAACCAGACCGCAGAGGAGTATAAACTGGGTCTGACTCTTTTTTGTCACACAGAACATCCCTGATAAATATTATTAATATTATTATTACTGTAATTAAATTCCATTTGTCTCTGTTTTCCAGCTGTTTGGATGTCAGATATGAATCTTTTGGCTGAAGGATTTATACAGGACATTTTTCTTTTTTTAAACAAAAAGCAATACGCTGGATTTGAGAGTTGCATAACCTCCTGCTTGAGAACCAGGGAATATTTTAATCTTGTCAGCTATCAAATCACTTATTTAGATCTATTTAATATGGACAAAGAAGAAAATTCCTGACCCTTTGAAGAGGTATTTGACTGCAGCTATTTCAGTTCACTTACTCATACCGAAACAGATACTACAACTAACGACGACGCCAGCTCTGCCAACCCCACCTCCGATTTTTTGGGTCTTAAAAAAATGGACAATTGTTTGGCCAAGTTCCTACTGCTAAACAACTTTCTTTTATCCCCTCCTCTGCAGCTTCCCCTATCACAATTCTCTGTGATTAGGATCAAGCCTTCCGTTTGTTTCTCTTTGAAACCATTCTCCGTTTTAGGAAATGTTGGTGTTATTTTGTAGTAAAATCTGTTTGTCAGGGAATTTTGCAAAGAGAAAGCATTTCGTCACTCGCATGCCAACAGCTAATTAAACAAGCGATACCGAGTGCCCAGAATTCCCAGAACCCCCAGATTTCATTTAACGTCGTCGAGAAAGACAATTGACTGGAATTTCCATGCAGTTATTCTATTTCCATTTTACCCTTGACAGTAGGCTGTACCCACCATGCCATGAAACAGAAGTACGGTAGTATTTATGCATAACTTTATGCATTTTACCTTTGGACCAGTTGAATATTAAATTGCAAAGAAAAGTAGCTACCTCAAAAGATGGCTAAATGACAAGCTAATTAAGTTAGACTTTAGGCAATAAATTAACAGATAAGGCTAATTGGATCAGTTTGTCCGATTTATTTATGTTACT
>JAOYSI010034320.1:0-30047 GCA_025775065.1 Hiodon alosoides
CACACACACACACACACACACACACACACACACACACACACACACACACACACACACACACACACACACACAACCAGTTAGTTTGAACAATAAAATGCAAAATGAAAGAGAACTGAATTTTAGTTTGAATGCAAAAATATTTCTCACCCAAATGACTGTTTATTAACTTTAAAAACTTTTTAGGTCATTTGTCACGTTTTGTTGTGGTAGGATCATTGTTATATAATATCTTGTTAGATACAATAATAAATCATGCACAAAATTAAAGTTAATTAACCAGACTGAACTACAGTGAAATTCTATGGGAGATATTGAACCTTCCTTCACTCTCAGCTAGGTGTCCCTGTTTCACCGTCATTACTGCCAATGGCATCCACCCACCCAACCGAGAAATGCTTACGTCAGCTCTTCTCCTATTATGTGTGTACCTGTGTTATCTTGTTCACCAACAGTTAAATGACATGCAGGATATATATATATATATATATATATATTTTTTTTTCTCTTTAGTTTTCACTAGTTTTGCAAAATGTATATGAACACATACTAGTGTGTATATCTTTGATATAATTAAATGTAAAAAGAAGAAAGGCTTTTACAGAAAGCATTTGATGAGGTCTGCTTCAGTCAGCTGTTTCTGAGGTCAGGCTTGAGAGGTTAACAATGTCAAGAATGTAATGACAAATGCTGGGGGTTTTGATAGGCCTGGTACTCAGTGGAGGATTTGGAGGTGGGAGTGGGGGGGCGGGACCCTCACCTTCTGCACTCTGTTCTCTTCTGGGGAAGAGCGGTGAAGGGAGGTGGAGAGAGGGTTGCACAGGAAGTGCCCCTGTCACAGAAAGGAAAGCTGCTTTAATCTAAATGACATCTCTTTCGCTATTTCTACCACGGGAGCGCGTCAGAGGGGCTCAGCAAAGACAAACAAAGGAAGGCGTTTAGTCTTGTTGGCTTTTGACTATAAACACAAGACGTTCCTTCAGTCCCTAAAGACCTGCAAGCAGAGTGAATAGTTATAATTTTTTTGGTTTTGCAAAAAGGTACCGGTGGCCGACCATTGTTGTCCACCTTCATCTCAAAATATCGTGAACAAGCTCTTTCACTCACACAGATTTGTTTTCCCCCTTGGGAACATCCTAACAATATTCAGTGATACTGACTATTATTTCAAAAAGAACCATATGACTATTTAGTTTTACATATAAGTATAAAAAATCTTGCAACCAGGAAGGCCCAACTATAGATAACTATGATTTAAGACCATCATTTTATTCTGGTTCAACATCGTGCAACATGCATATGTGATTCTTCAGAAAAATAGTTCTCTTTAAATATTTTGATCTGGGAGAATTCCATTGTCCCTTAGGGCTTAACAATTTCTGTAGACATAATCACACAGCATTGCATTATTGGTGTCATTATTTGACTTTGCAGTCACAGGGACATATTCAACCATTGCCAATGGCCATGAGAAAACAAGTTAGAGAGAATATTATCTGGTGTTTATAAGCAGTGTGGTATCATTAAATCACTTTACATTAAATCTCTGCATGGCTAATGACAGGATCTATAACTGACGTAACAAATCAGTGATTTTTGCTGTGGTTTGCCCTCTTTTGGATTATTTCTAGTTTGTATTTTGGAAGGAATGAGAATTTCCTCAAAGAACTGCAAATATGACAGGCTGTGTGTGGCGCTAAATAACAAAGGTATAACATTGCTCAGCTAACCCCGATTTCTACCTCAGCTTTAAACTTCCTGCAACACCTCTTCCTGATTTGACCAGCCTGGCGGAGAACACAACCGACACAAGCAAACAACGCAGCAAAAGGTCAGAAGTGGCTGAAGGTGACCGACCGCTGCCATATTTCAACAGTCGGACGCACCATTGTTCCTCCCAATCACGTAGTGCAAAGTGATTTCCGTTCCTGGGATATAGCTTGCTCAAGAAATTTGCAGTTTTGCAGAGATTGGATGGATCATGTGGCAGGAAACCTTTAATCCAGGTTTGCATTGACTTCAAGGCAGTGCCCCTTACCAGCACATACTCAGGTTCACAACTTTTCAGTGGGCTCCCTGTCAAAATGCACCTGTGTTCTAATTCTAGAACAACGTCAACGAATGATCCACATCTCTAGTTCAATATTCAAATGGATTGAAATGGTATTAACAATGAATAATTTCATAATCACAATATGTTGACATATTTGTAGATGTCATTTTTTTTTATTTTAAAAGTTGGAAGCCCTGTAGCACAAACATACAGACAAACATACAGACAGATTATTTTTTAGATAAAAAAATGTATTATGAAAAAAAAGTTTGATTCCACAATAAGGACTGATTTTGCAGTTTTTGAGTGTCACTATTAAGTTTTGTTTAACAAACATAACCAATTAACACAAATACATAACAGATAATAAGAAAAATAAACAAAATAATTTAATTAATTGCATATTTATTTCACAAAAGGAACCTGACTGAATTAGTGTCAAACCGTAGGATTCCTTCAGAATGAGGGTGGAGGGGTAGGCTAAGTGAAATAAATTGAAAACCTAAGAAACCTTGGCACAGGCCTCTGTGTGTTCCCATTGAGCACACAATAAATACGCTGCCACGAGGATGTCCGTTTGTCCACCCTGTGTTCCCCTGAAGCTGCCGCTTGTCAATGTTTTTCAGATAGCACTATCGTTCGCTGTCTTTCCCTCCCCTATTAATAGGGTGTTTTTTTCTGCAATTGTTTTGGTCGAGCCAGGAAATGGCCCCTCTTCCCACCTTTTCTCCGAAGAAACAGACAGTGTTATTGCTCGATTGGTCAGTCATGCTGATGATCGCTATGCTGCCCTGACCCTTTCAGGAGCTTCAACGGGCCGGTGCCGTAGTTGTAGGTTGCCATGCGTACAGGGCTGCATGGGGGCGCCCTGATACAGATGCAGTAGCCTGAACCGTATTTAGCAGCTTATATTTGGAAATTTCCAAAACTTACGGTTGGACCCTGTCCACCCTGATGGAATAAATAAAGTTGGTAGTGTACGTGTGTCATAGAGTAAAATATATAAGTTCAGTTTTCCTGTTGTTTCACTACTCACTATTGTATTAACGGCTCTTTGTTATTGTTTCCTCAGAAAATGTAATCTGTTCTGTTATTATGTGATTACCATCAATACTAAACAAAACGTTTTGAATTAATATTTTATACCATTGAAATACATAGATGGTTCTTTACTAATTGATGACCAATTCAAACCTCCTAGGCAGTGCCTAAGAATCTAAGAAATTAACTAAGTTGATTCTGTGCAGACAGGAATAACCACTTAACATCAGAAGTAATTAACTATGTTGTTTAAACCAAGGCCTTATATTAATTACATAACTTAAGGCTATCAGTAAGTAATTATCATTTTGTTCTGTTCATGGACACAAATTTTATTTTTTATTTTTATGTTAAACTAATTAAAACTGGTAATATATGAACACAAATTTGCATGTGATGTTTTAATATTTTTTTATTAAAAAAACAAAACAACTTTTTAATTTAGTTTTTATTATCTATACTATATTTATTTGTTTATATATATAGATATATATATATATATACATTTTATATATAGAATTTTCTATATGTAAAGTTTAAAGTTTGCTAGCAAGTCAAAGCACCACAGAAGATTTCCCAAAAAAGCCTTAATAATTATACTTCCTATTTCAACATTATTATTTTTAAAATATTTATGAAATATTATCAACAGAGTAACCCAGTCATTTAGCTAGCATGACACCCTTTTGTTTATGTTACAATCATGTTCCCTAATCCAGCTATGTTGCTCTCCTGGTCTTATTCTTATTCTTATTATTTGCATTTATTTGGACAATGAACATTAAATTATTTTTCTTGTTGAATAAGATATCAGTTATACAAAAGATTTACTACATCACTAGATTAAACTCTGTGTGAAACATTACTGCATCACTCCGCCATTAATGCAGGAGATGTGAATTCTGAAAAGTACTATGGTACTATGAATGTGTTTCTAATTAAGATTACAAAAAACATCTGAAAAAAAAAGCCTGAAAAGATTTGTCTTCCTATAAATTAATTCAAAAGACATTGAAGTGTATAAACATGTGTTTTTATTTAACTTCTGATTAACTGGATATTTGACCCTGCACATGACTCATTAGTTATGTAAGCTTTGTAAGTTCTTTTAGGTTCTTCTGTCAACTTGTTTCCCCATGAGATAAACAGTCCTATCCACCCAAAAGGAGAAGAGAGATGGCAGGCGAGATATCCTGGCCCCATGAACGTAGTCAACTGCGTGCCAACCAGGTTTCCCCTACAGTCTGAGACAGTCACATAAATAAAGGCCTTTGTGCACGCAAATGGCCGGTGCTAAATATCACCGTTTTTTTTTCTCACTATTATTTGAATGTCAAACAATTTTAAACAAAGGGAAAAAGATATCCCTGACCTGATGGATGTTTACAGTGTCAGTGACATCACGTAAGCCCCCACCCACTTTGTTGCAAAACTCCATCACAAATATTTACAGATAGACGGACAATAATGAAGCTTTCTATTTAGGGAAAGATGATTGTTTGGGCTGGGCAGGGCCGTGCCAGGTACAGTTCTTGCCTGGTGGTGTTTACTTCATTCACGGGCAGCAATGACGTCACGGATGTCCCTCGGATCAAAAATCCCACCACTAATGTACAAGTATTCATTCATGGCTTGGATTAAAATAACTAAAAAGAGTAGGAAACAAGGGTTCTACACTAAGTCTAATCATAAATTTGAGAGTTACTGATGGAAGCAGCCAAATATTCCCAAATATGTTTTTAGTTTTTAAAATTGTTTCAGAAATATGTACCATACCGGTATAATGTCATATCTATAGCTACTGTATTTAACAAATTAGGTATTTTCACAAACATCTGCCCTTCCATTGGTCCGTTCTGGGAACTTATCTATAGCACTGGTTTAGTAATTCTGCTATGTGTGCACAGGTCCGGGTTGAGACTTAATTAAGACTTTTGTCAGGTGCCAAGACTAGGAGCTCCAACAAACTTGGCAAAATGTGCTGTTTATTAAAAAAACTTTTAAAGACTTTCAAGGGATAAACTTTAATAAATAAAATGCTTTGTTGTGTATTTTTTCAAGTAAACTAAAGATGTAATTGGAAAGGGCATGTGGGTGGTTCAGAGTACTAGCAATCTTTGATATACCAAAAAATGCTTAAAGCTGGAGATTTTCTGGCCATTATGAAATTAGAAATTGCAGCCCCTGTGAAAATCACATGCTTCGATCTGAAGGGCCGACAAGACTGGAGGTAGGAAGTCTTCATCTTTTGTTTGTGAAGAACAAATAAACAACAAGAAACAAAAAAACGAACAAAAAGTAATGCTACAGACTCTCTAAAACAAACGGCAAGCTTTAGCGATTAGCGTCAATATGTTTTCCAGCCCAGGGGACATTAATTAGCGGAAGCCTGCTAACGTTTCCTGGGGAATTCATTGTGTTTTAAAACATTAACGGGAATCGCTGAATGGGACTTACAGAGCCCCCCCCTCCATTCACACTACACACACCTCCACTCCCACTGCCATTAGTGCTGGTGTCAAAAAGCTGTACAATGCTGCTTCACAGAACCCGTTGGGGTTCCCCTATATGAGAATGTGTCAGACAAACTTAGGTTTGGACATCTGCCATCGCTCTGCACGGTTGCAGCTAAGAATCTTCAACCCTGGGCTAAAATATATTGTCGTGGCCCACAGGCAATTTAGAGCAGGTACAGACAACCCCCCCCCCAAACTTTATTGGCGACCCTACTTAACTATTTTTACTTAGGCTGAGACCAAATCAAAACTTTGACAACTTGCTAATCGCATTTAATAAAAATGTATTTAATAGAGCTTTCTTTTTTTTGCAAGTATCTTACAAAAGTGTGATTACCAGGCTTATAAAATATTGATTTGGTACCCATCCTGCCAGGAGAGTGGAAATTTTATTGTTGCATTAATTAATTACATATTTAGATGATAGTCCTGTAATTATTAATACAACTGTTTGAACTGTGTGGCATATAGTCTTGCCTGGTTGGCCCAGGAATCTCCAGCCTCAGAGGGGGTCCATAAGCTAAACGTCAGTGTGCAAATCTAGTGTGCGCAGCTCACGTCCGAACAATAAAACTGCAGGTGGCATCCGGTCAATTCCTGCACACAGGAGTAATGTGCCATGAGCATCAGGGGCAAATGGAGGTCCCAGTCTTGCTGACAACTTGTAGCATCCTGCGAAATCGCTCGACAAGGCTATCGCTCTGGGGGTGGAGAGGTGTTCCCCACCCCCAGTAGCTTTTAGACCCTGAAAAACACCTCGGGCCAGTTGCTTTTAAGACCACTTTTTTGGCATAGACTTAAAAATGTAAGGCCAAAATAAATATGACCTGTTGCTCAAAAGTCTTAATTTTAGCCTAGTCTTAATTTTAAGATATTTTTATTCCAAACAAAAGAAAGGAATTTGAAATTTGTTCTTAAATCCCACTTACGCAGTTTTTAATGAAGATTCTGAATGAAGACATTCACCAATGTTTTCTTATTTGGGATTTGTTCTTAGAAAAGAACAGAATCTACGAAACACTCAAGAGCACACTTATGCACATTTTAGTGCTGACATGTTTGTGCAAAACAATTGGTTATTGCATTTTATTCAATTCTACAGTTGTATAATATTATAGGATTTAAATTACAATAATATTTTGATCGTTAATAATATTTGAGAATTTGTAATAGCTGCGAACAAATTTTTGTGGACCGACCAACTGAGCAAGCTATAGAAAAGATGAAGAACTCTACACTAACACTTGACTACACTACACTACACTTACAATAATAAAGAATGAACATGATAAGAAAATAAAACCCAGTGGATAATAATATGGAAAATACAACCCAGATAGAATGAACATGAAACAGGGATACAAAAACCACAGGACTCAAACCTGGGTGACTCCCAGAACCACCTTTTGAATGTGTTGTCCCGCTTCCCAGAAGGTGCACACAACTCCTACATTTTGCAGAACAGTTCTGTGGGTATGCGCTTCGAAAAAGTAGCTGCTGGAGACGAATGGCTCGTTGGTAGGCATCTTTGATTAATCATAAATTCCAGCAACAGTAGGCTTCTATTACTATTATGACTTGTTTTCTAAGGAGATCGAAGATATGCCCTGGCCCCCTCCACTGGTCTGCGTCTCTCTTCTGTGTTTGGCTATATTTATTTTGGCCTCAGATTTCACATCAAATCATTTAAGGTTAAACTTTATTGTCACCAAAGGGAAATTAGGCTTGGGCACAGTGCATTGTTGCTTCATAAAAAACATCACACATCACAAAACACATCACATTACATCAACAAGAACCTAAGAAGCATTGACATAGTGTAGGGCTTCACAAGAGGAAAACATAAAAACAGAAGAAAAGAGGTGTTGTTGACAACATGGTGACATGGATTAAAGGGCAAGTGCTAAAGTGCTAATGTGAGTGTTGCACATTGCTCTATTGAACTGAGGTGTGTGTAGAGTGTAGAGTGCTAAGGAGCTAGTATGTTTATTGCACGTTGCCCTATTGCACCAAGATGCTAAGTGCTAAGGTGCTCACATATTTATTGCACATTGCTCTATTTCACATTATTCAGCAGCTTAATGGAGGCTGGCACAAATTATTATTTTATGCGATTGGATTTGCATTTTGGTACACAGAGTCTTGGCAGGGTTTTGTATTCATGGAAGAGGGGATGTTGGGAGTCTGAAGTAATTTTCCTAGTCTGTTTCCTAACTGCCTGGTCATACAGGCTCTGTATAGACTCATATTCTCTCCTCTCTATAATTTTCATAGCTGTTTTGTGCATGTTGGCAAGCTTTTTTTTCTGCTTAACTGTTAAGTTGCCGAACCATGCAGTAATTCCATATCTGATGACACTCTCTAAGATGGCATGGTAGAAAATAATCATGATCAGACTGCTTACCCCGTACAACCTTAAACGCTGTAGAAAATAAAGCCTCTGCTGCAGTTTGTTACACAGGTTGTCAGCGTGTGTCTTCCAGCCAAGAAGACTGTCAATGTGGACACCTGAGTTATTTCCTGGTTTTTAATGACCACTGGCTCATGGTCAGCAACTTGCCTCGGGTCGAAGACCATCTCCTGTGTTTTTTGGATGTCTAAAATGAGATGGTTGGTGTCACACCACTTAACAAATATGTCTATCTCATCTTGGTACACAGAGGAGTCTATATTCTTGTACAAAAGGCTAAGGCACTTTGCTGAAGAGACGCTGGATGCTAAGTGGGTCCACTTCCAGGTAGCAGGTGGCTTCAGTGGCTGGCAGGGACTGCAGAACACTATCACATTCCCGAGAGAAGTTTTGAGAGTCGAATCTCAGGTAAAAGTAATTCAGCTTGTTTGATTTTTGTTGCTCGTCCAGTGTGATGATTAGTTTTTTTGCAGGGATCATATTAGTGACTGATTTCATTGTGTCCCAAAGTTTTTTGGTATTTGATGTATGGAAATTCTGTTCCATCCTTTGCCTGTGTTTTTCCCTCACATTAGTAAGGAGTTGTTTAAGTTATTTTTGGTCACTGACAATCCTGCTCTGTCCTTGCTTCTAAAGGCTTGCTTTTTCCTATTTAGACAGTCTTTGAGTTATTTTGTACTATAGGGTTTGTTGTTAGGGTAGACTACAATGTTCTTCTTGGCCACCACATTATCAACACAGAATCCTATGTAGTCTGTTATAGTAGTTGTAGCCTCATCAAGCTCTAATGGATGGGAAATCGACCAATCTGTACACATGAAGCACCCCTTTAGTGTTTCAATTGCACATATTAATAGTTTTATGTTCAGGTTTACTTGACTTGAATACAGATTTGTAAGAGGGGATTAAATGTAATGTACTACGGTCTGAGTTGGAAAGGTTTTGGCTTGGCTGAATATGCCCCTTTTATCTTGCCATAACATTTATCTAAGATCCTGTAATTTCTCGTGTGACGTTTTACATATTGTTCAAAGCCTGGCATTCTCCAGTTTACAGTGATTATAATCACCCAAGAAGAAAATAGGTGCCCCACGTGTGCGCTGCAGCTGTTTATGTGCGCACTCTGCTCTGCGCGTGGCGGCTCTGCCTGCGTTGGCGCTGGGTGGAACATAAACAGTGGCTATAATGATATTGCCAAACTCCCTTGGCAAGTAGTGAGGTCTCATAGATACGCAGAGCAGTTTGACATCAGGGCTGCATATAGTGTCTCTCACTGTGTATTGTTTGCACCATTTGTCAGTCACGTACACGCAGATTCCTCCTCCGTTCCTTTTCCCGGACATGTCGGAGCGGTAGGCTAGCACCAGCGTTCATCACTTTTGCATCCTTCTCCGGATACAGCGTTCACTGAACGAGTTATAGCACCCCATGCATCTTTTTTTGTGTTTCCGTATACCCACTACTGACGCTACTAAATATGATATGTCGTTTAGTGCTTACTTCCAATACCTTCACTTCAGAACTACTCCAGTTTTTTTTACGTTTGGAGTCCGCTGCATCATCGTTTTTGGATTTTCTTTTTGGAGCGCGCTTTCAAATTACGAACACATGGGATTCATCATTGTAAGAACACCGGTGCGAACAATTGAGCGGTTTAAGAATGCTTCATGAAACTTTTCTTACGACTTATCTTACGAACAAATTTAAGAAATAACTTTGTGAATTTTTTGTGAATGAGGCCCATTGATGGTTGAGGGCGCCCAACATTGAGTGATGGGTTTGTCACCCGCAGCCACTTGATAGGTGAACATGTCAGCAGAGATGTCCCTATAGATCTTAGCAAGATCTACTCCTGAAAATGCTATCATATCTTCCTTGCTCTTAGATGCAATTTTGTGCAGTTTTAGGTTTGACTGGGCAAGCATATCTTGAGCCTTCTTCAGCACTTTTCCAGCAAATATAATAGGTTTAATTTAGCCGGGGAATTATTTTAGGCAGGTGTCACTGTAGTAAAGTGTCTTTCAAGGAATCCTCTTGCTTCTGCGCCTTTATTCCTTCCTTGGCTGTTCTTGAGCCATTTAATAACAGTAGCTGGCAAAGGAAAATTGCAAAACTTGACAATACTCCATAACATTATTGTCAAATTGATGTTTTTAAAACCACGGGAAGCAGAGAAAGTTCCTGAACAAGGAATCGGTGAAATTTCTGCTGTAAATCTGCCATTCCTGCCACGGTTCTGTCCTACAGCAAAGAGTACAAGCAGGCTGTTTTTCATGCTTGGTCCCCCAAGAAGAATGTCATTAAGAGACAAACCATTATAATATGTGCTAGAGTCAAAGATGGAAGATGCCTTAAGATTTCACCATGTCATCACCCATCTCTGTGGGAACGAATGCTTGTGAGAGAAGCCTCCTGTTTCCGTGAAGTTCTCCTTCACTGTGACAAGATCTAAGATAGTCTCCCATTTCAGAAGACATTAGTCTCAAAAGTGTTGACAGATCTGGGTTCATGGGCACTTCCAAGGCAGATGTCTCCCACAATCAAAGGGTTGGGCAAAGGGTGCATTTTGAGGTTCATTGAATTGACCGCACATCTTGTGTGCACAAATTATGTCTCTTCCCAACAGAGGAGAAAACATTTGTCTCTGAACTACAGTCTCTGAACACATCTTGATGGTGTATGGGGTGGTGCTGCCCTGGATGGTAAACATCCGGAAAAAGATAGATTTGGTCAGTGATCTCTGGTCTAATATGGCATATATTTTGGGGCTACCTGGTGGAATCCGGAGGCCGCTGGCGCCAACCCTCCTGAACTGGGCACCCCGACCCTCCTCCGTCTCCCCCCTCTTATCCGAGTAGCACCTGTGGCATTAGGTAAGGGCACGACGGTGGGGATACGGTGTGTGCATGGTGACAGTTTTACTGACTGGGAATTCGGGCTGTCAATGGTGTGCAGAGTGCCCTGACTACCAGAAAGTGAATACGCCAGGTGTTCCCAGGGCACCATTGTGCCCATTACCATTGATTGAGATCCCCTTCGAGAGAATTTGGATGGACTTCGTCGGTCTTTTTGAGAAAAGTGCAAGGAGACATCGGTTTGAGTTAGTTGTAGTAGATTACCAACCCGGTATCCAGAAGTGTTTCCCCTCCGCAACGGAGAGGCAAAGTCTATGGCGGATGCCTTGTTCTCACTGTTCACCCAGGTCGGCTTTCCCAAATAAATTCTCACAGACCAGGGCACGGTGTCTATGTCACGCACACTCAGGGAGCTGTGTAAGCTCTGAAACATACAGGCGATTAAAACCAGCATCTACCACCCACAGACCGACAGGCTGGTGGAGCGGTTTAATCACACCTTCAAAAAGTTCATCTGAAATGACAAAAAGAATTGGAACCGAATGATTGATCCCCTGTTGTTTGCAGTGCAGGAGGTTCCCCAAGCCTCCACCGGGTTTTCCCTGTTTGAACTGCTGTGTGGTCAGCAACCGCGGGGCATATGTATGGGCATGAATAGGAATTTGCCTTTCTGTCCAAGTTGGCGGGTCTGCATGAAATGCTGATTGCTATGGCACTCTAAGCAATGAATGGTGATCTTACAATAATTTACCTGATGGTTTGTAGATGCATCTAAAACATATTGAATCCTGCTTTAAAAATCCTATTTTATCTCTACTTCAAGTGACTTTTTCTAGAAGTCTCTGCACTACTTGAGTGCACGTTTTATTAATGGATGGGGGACTGCCTGTTGGAGTCCTCCAAAGTCTTCTTTGAGTTATTCGAGTTATACAAACTTTCTGCCTTTGTTTTTCATGTGGTGATAGGGAGTCCCAATGTCTCGCTTGGAGACTCTCTCACTTTGAGGGCTATCGAACTGGGTGAAGCTTTTCTGAATTCGTTTTTTTTTTGCTTCAGTTTTTCTTCATCAATGCTGTTCAGATTTGTACTTTGGCCCCAGAGGCCAAAAGGCAGCTTTTCAACACATTTATTCCCCTAAAGGTGTCAAGATAGCTGAAGCCTGGTAAGTCTCCTTTAGCTGATTCAATTTCCAGAAGCAGATCTCCAAGCTCTCATAATCAATAATAGACTTTGTTAGAAATCTTGGGAAATTGTTTGATCTGAGAAAATAGGGAAGCGTCGTTGGCCTCTGGAGAGCCATAACATTCTTCCAACCTCTTTCACACTTTGTCTAGGCCAGTCACTGAATGGTTTATGTAGACAGGTCGGAGTCTTGTGGCATACACTAATGACTTCCCGTCTAGCCACTTGAAAAGTAGGTCTAGTTCTTCACTGGGTTTTAAGGTCAAAAGCGTTAATTAAGTTAGTAAAACTGGACCTCCATGACAAAAGTAATTTGTTGACTGGTTATCGAGTTGCTTGAATTAGCCTCAGCTAAAGCAGCCGCTTCCCTCTCCTGATGTAGGGCACTAAATTCAGCATGTAGCCATGCTTTTACTACCTATCAATCATTGCGCAAAGGATGTTCTCTTAAGGGCAACTTCCACTTTAGCACTGGCCCCCTGCCGTAGCCATCCTGTCGGTAGATCTATTGGAGTGTTTTGGTGACTTTGCTGATGATGAAGAATAGAGAAACATGACCTCCATATGCAACTTGTTGTCATCTTTGGTGTGCTTGGTGTCAGACATATTGAATTGACAGCATCAGAAATAAGGTCTAACGTCACTCTCAAATCTGCATTGAATGCTCCCGACATAAAGATATCTTTTCACTATTCTGTCTGCTCTATTTTTGCCCAAAATCAAAGAGCTAAACACCATCCCAACAACTGTCCAAAACTGGAAGCTGAAGCTGAATGTATTGAAGCAGGTGTGAACTTGCAGACAGTAAAAATCTATTATATTATGTATAATCTTCATTTGAATATTCATTGCAAATGCTTAATATAAATGGATACTGCAAACATAAATGAATACAATAAAATATACAATAAAGTAGCCTTCAATAAACTGCAAGAACTGTAAGCAAATCTTGACATGAATTACCTCCAAAATGAATGAGGTAAGATAGTACGAAAACAGCTTAGTATATCATTTAAAAGCCAATCAAAATGTGCCGTAATAAATAATTGCACTTATTTTACACTATGTTATGTCGTAAGCTGGAGCGCAAGTGGCACACATCCAAACTACAGGTTTTCATTATTGCATGGAAAGACAGTGTTCGTAATTATAAATGTGCGTTGGTAGCTGCTCGCTCTGCATACTTCTCCAAACTAATTGAGGAGAATAAAAACAATCCAAGATTTCTTTTTGATACAGTAGCCAAAATAACCAAAAATCAAGGGATAGATAACTTAAGTCTGTATCGTAGCAGCAAGGACTTCATAAAATTTTTCAGTGAGAAGATTGAAGAAATTAGAAGTGAGATCATCTCATCTGCAGAAGTTTTCTCTGAACTTGCAGTGATAGCTTTTCTTCTATTGAGCTAATTGAAATTGAACAACTTATCTCGTCATCAAAATTGTCAACTTGTTTCTTTGACCCAATACCAACAAAGTTTGTGAAAGATCTTCTCTCAGTAACGTAAAAACCAATGTTAAACATTGTTAATGCATCTTTAGTATCAGGATATGTCCCTGAGTCTCTCAAAGTAGCAGTAATTAAATGAACTATAAAGAAACCAAATTAAGAACCATGTGTTCTTAAGAACTTTAGGCCAGTATCTTATTTGCCATTTTTGTCTAAAATATTGGAGAAAGTAGTAGCCCAGCAATTATTGGAATTTCTAAACTTTAATAATATGCTAGTAAAAATTCAGTCAGGTTTGCAAAACAGGGATAGTACCGAGACAGCACTTGTTAGGGTTGTAAATTAAATTCTAATGGCATCTAATAATAACTAGGTGTCTGTTCTAGCACTGCTTGATTTAAGTGCTGCATTTGATACTATAGATCACCATATCCTCTTAAAAAGACTTGATACCCATGTAGGCATAAAAGGCACTGTTCTATCTTGGTTGAGATCATATTTGACAAATAGATTTCAGACTCATCTGATTTGTGTCCGGTTAGGTATGGAGTACCACAAGGTTCGGTGTTGGGCCCCCTTCTATTATCTTTGTATATGCTACCCCTTGGTGATATCATCCATAAGCACAAGATCAACTTTCATTGTTATGCGGATGACACACAGCTGTCAGGGAGCCCGGGTGAGGATTTTCCATTGGCTAGATTGGAACTTTGGTTGAAAGATGCAAGAGATTGGATGTCCTCTAATTTCCTATTGTTGAATTCTGACAAAACAGAAATGATCATCCTTGGCCAAAAAGGCCATCGTACAAGGCTCAATGACTATGTGCTGGACCTAGATGGAAAGGTGATAGAACAGAGTCTATTTTCGTTAAAGATCTTGGAGTTACAATTGATCCTGATCTTTCTTTTGACCGTCATACTAAAGATATTGCTAGAATAGCATTCTACCACCTGAGAAACGCAAGATTAAATTTTTTTTAGATGATTGGGATGCAGAGAAATTAATCCACGCTTTTGTTACTTCCAGACTTGATTATTGTAATGCAGAATTATCAGGTGGCTCAAATACAACCACAAATACATTACAAGTTGTTGAATACAACTACTAGGATTCTTACTAGACGTAAGAAATATGATCACATCACACCAGTGTTGGCTTCATTACATTGGCTGCCAATAAGGCAGCGGCCTGATTTTAAATTACTTTTGTTAACTTTTAAGGCTGTAATTGGGCTAACCCCTTTGTATCTAACAGATATTATTGTCCTGTATGTCCCATCTAGATTACTTCGCTCACAAGAGGCTGGGAATCTATATACACCAAGAATATCCAAATCAAAATCTGGAGGAAGAGCATTAGCATATAGAGCTCTACAACTATGGAATAGCCTTCCAAAGTTTGTGCGGGAATCGTCAATAGGGGGATTGTGACAGTGAAGGGATGGTGGCTATTAAAATTTTTTTAGTGATAAGAACCATTCCTGTGGTCGCACCATCATTGGTGGTTCCTACCTAGTTGGCTGGGTTCTGACTTTGGTGGGGCGGGCCACCTTCATGGCCATGTGTTGTTTCTGGCACTCACCCTCTTTGTATGCTGCCATGGATATATGTAGCTGTGACCACTCACAAAGTTTAAATTTTCACTTTCAAATTACTTGTCTTGAGATCATCCTGCTTCCATAGGTAAGCATTAACAATGTGCTATCTCTCTCTTTCGAGCAATCACGTGAGGTCACTGCAGAACTGCATCGCTTTCAACCACAGCAACCAGTGGACTGGACTCCAGCCATCTGGGCCCCCACCCCTCTCCGCTGGATATTACAATGTTTTATAACTCCTCTATAGGAAGGCATCATACACTATGGACATTAGATTATTTAATCCTCCTAGTGCTGGCCAGCGGTGGATGGGCTCCACCATTAAACCGAGTTCCTCTCAAGGTTTCTTCCTGCCAGTCTAGGGAGTTTTTCCTTGCCACTGGTATGCCTTTGGGTGGTCAGGCTTGGGACATATCGTATTTTTCTGTATGTAAAGCATCTTTGTGACATGGAAACATGTGAAAAGCGTTTTATAAAAATAAATTGATTGATTGACTAATTGTTAACCGCTGTGCACGAACAATAAGCAAACAATTGCAGCGAGCAACATAAAGATAACATGTAAGCTTATGAACTGACAAGAAAGTCAAGTATTCACTAAATTATAATATATTTACAAATAATTTGTTTTCATTATTTACAAGAAACTTATAAGCCACATACTCACAGATGTGAGTCAAAGGCAAACGGAAATAACGGTTAAAAAAAAATGGCTGGTGCCTTTCTGATGATTGTAGCGGTAAAAAGCGGACATCAGTACTGTGTTAAGTGTATGGAACTGCCCCACTAGGTGTTGACAAAATAAAGTTTATATGGGCTGGAATAGTCATAAATGAATGAATGAATAAATCGTTTTTATTGTGTTTTTTCAATGACCCGTGTCTGCCAATCAAGACATAATGGGTTTAATATAGAAAAATATTGGATAAATGGCTAACACTGCTCTTATTCTAGGCCAAACTAGCCAGCTAGCTCTGGTCTTTCCCCAAACACTGGTAAGTTTAGGGGAGGCAGATTAACAGAAAAATGGAAGGGAAAGAATCTCATATAGGTGAAGATCTGTGGTTGGTGTATATCAAATGAGCACTATTTTCCTGTGGGCTAACTTAGCCTGCAAACAATGACTATTTTGCGGCCTCATCACAGATGAACTGCCGATGGTGAGGTTATTGCGCCCTGACATTTCTGATGCAGATAGAGTGCGACATGCAGTGTCTGGCTGTGAAGAAATTTTCACGAAGATGGAGCATGATGACATGTTGATCTTAGCGACATGTTGCTCCACCAGCTGTAGAGAAGCAAGGTTGCGGAGAGCTGTTGGGTTGAATTGGAGTATTTAATTGTCTGTTGATTGTAGATACCATGAGGTCATGCTGAAACCATATTTTGCTCAAATGTATTTTCACTAGGTGCATATTTTACATTTTAAAGGTGCACAAGCTTACCCAAGTGATAAAAGACGTACTGCAGATAGGGAGTGTCACTATAAGGATAGGCGTTGTCCTTTAGGTGAGAGGCCTCAATTATGATGCACTTTCTGTATGCCGCGTTTTGGATAATGATTCGAGACTTGCATATCCTTGGAGTGGAACACCAAGAAATCTCGGTCGTTGCCACTGAATTATTTGTGAACAAGTGCGCATCTGTAGGGCCATTTTTAGCGTGTGGTTGCAGTGAGTATAATAGTACAAGAATAAGAGTATTTATTAAGAGCTGTGAATGTTAACGAGATAATTAACATTGTTTTGGATTTGTTTAGTTTTTTTATAGAACAAGTCCACTAATGTATTTTATTTGGATTTAATTGTATTTTTCTTTTGGAAGATTTGTAAAGTGGAAACTGAGCTCAAATCAGCTTTGTAGACAAAATAATTTTATCCAGAGAAGTTCATTCTCCTATCGACTGCTGGGCGCCACAAGTAGACCCAATAATCAGAATAAAAACCCCCCCAAAATATATTTTTGTTTCCAGTGTTGTTCAAAATAATACCACCCATCACACATAGCTTAGGCATCCATACATGAAACCGGTCAACGGGTGTTTTGTTTCTGTTCTGTTTTTCTTTCTTGATTTTCACCAGGCTTGACATATAATAAATGGAAGTCATCATCTGTGTATCTGACTAATGAGTTAGTACAGCTTACAGCGGTCAAATTATGAATTTACAATAAAATATAAACATAAATATGTATATAATATAAACATTTATACACGTTTTAACAACTCCCTGGGGGCAGGGTGTGTTGTTACTCACAGGACTGAAATAATAATAACAATAATAATAATAAATTAGCCAAATAGAGACAGGGCAGAGGTACACGGGGACAAGACAAAGCCAGGGACAAAAAACAATGGAAAACATTCCGGAGCAAAAAGAGGTTCTCAAACAAAAATTGGTCTTAATACAACCAGGTTCTCAGACCAAAAAGTCAAAGTTCAAAAACCAGTCATTATCACTCTAACACCAGTTTGGCTCAACCAAGCCCAAACTCGCCCCTTGGGTATAGGCACTGGCTGAAGAAACCAGCCGGGGGAACGCTTCTGTGGTATTCTCCTCAGTCAGCGCCTCATCTTGGCTGTGGGAACAGACTTGGAGACACACTTGTAGGGACCATGCACAGTCCAAACAAACTTAATTTTCCTCTCGCTGGCACCAGGGGGTGACATCATCAGCCATTTCCCCCTAGCTGGTACTTTCAAACTCCAACGCCCAGTCACAGAGAGCCATTAGCAAATCACATTGTTCCTTAAAAGCAGAGAACAGACATTTTCTCACTCTCTCTTTTCCTGTGACGGTGTCCAAAGGGGGACACAGCTCCCCGCCAAAGAGGCCTCCAGTTTGGCCGTCATGAGAAAAAGGATTTTTCTGCAGTGGCCCGCCCTCTCCTGCTGCAGCGTCGTGAGGGGGAAACATAGCTCCCTGCTACCAAGGCCTCTAGCTGGGCTGTAAGGAAAGATAATCTCTCAGCAACCAACTGAAGTCTATGTCTGCCATGTGAAAGGCCATTGATCACAGCTTGTGAGCTAGTACTTAGAGTTATCAGTTACACGGAGATCCTTTACACAATTTTGAGCCAAAAGTGGCTATTCTGAAGCTTCCTGGAGAGAGAGCGACCGGTTCCTCTCATTTTCTAGTCGTCCCAGGAAGACATGCCTCAGAAAGCACATTCCCTTAGAAGGGAAGGAAATCTTTCTGTTTGTTCTCCTGCAACAGTAGGCGACTCGTATCTCATGATACGATTCCACAAGTAAGCTGTAGCATCTGGGCATTTTACTTGTGTTATTGTCTTCAGTCAAACAATACATGCAGTCAGTGTGTTTGAATGTCTAATACAAATGCTCTGTAACTTTGTACCTCCCATGTTGGTATGAAGGCATATTTGCGGTGGGAAAGGAATACTAACCTGTACATACTCATTGCTGTGCAAGTTTGTTGATCACATTGGGTATACTAATGTGAGAAAGTAATGCTTTTGCCAACTAACTGCCGGTATTTAACATAGAATCAGAGCTCATTCATCTAAACCTCTCCTTTGCACGCAATCAATCCATAACCAAGCCTTTCCTATATAGGTTAAGCATCCCATATCAAAAATGCCTGGGACCAGAAGTGTTTCGGATTTTGGATATTTTCGGATTTTGGAATATTTGCAATATTTTGGAACAAATAAGATTTGAGTTAAGACTTAAGTTCTGTCTAAATGGGAGTTTTCTGCCTTCTTATTTCCCACAGCCTTCGGTCAGAGGCCTCACACCATTCCAATTGCGTTTAATAAAATGTAATTGACTGATAACATATAATACAAATATATCACATAATTCTCAGTACATCTCCAGCTTCAGATACAATTCTGATATGTGCCATCTGCAGAAGTTCTCTGATGACACTGCTATTCTGGGGTGTATCAGGGATGGTCAGGAAGGGGAGTATAGGAGCCTGGTGGAGGACTTTGTGGGATGGTGTGTGATGAACCACCTGCAGCTCAACATCACTAAGACGAAGGAGATTGTGGTAGATTTCCGGAGGACTAGGGCCCCCCTCGATCCCTGTCCACATCCAGAGGATGGATGTTGAGATGGTTGGGACCTACAAGTACTTGGGAGTCCACTTTGACAGCAGACTGGAGTGGGCGGTGAACACCATGGCCCTGTATAAAACGGGACAGAGCAGGCTCTACTTCCTGAGGGGGCAGCTCACTACTTCACACCAGTCAGTTTTCACTAGTGCCACCTTCTATGCTATGGTGTGCTGGGGCGTCTGCATCAAGGTGGGTGACTCTAACAAAATCAACAAACTGATCAGGAAGTCTGGCTCTGTGCTGGGGTCTAATCTTGGCACCCTGGAGAAGGTGGCAGAGGCAAGGGCACTGTCCAAACTGCGGGCCATTATAGCCAATGCCTCCCACCCCCTCCATGACATGGTGGTTGAAATGCGGAGCTCCATTAGCGCTAGACTGATCACCCCATGGTATCACAAGGAGCACTATCTGAAGGCCTTCCTGCCTTCAGCCATCAGACTTTACAATGCCTCACTTGAGCCTGAACACTGGGACCACCAGACTAATAACATTTGAACTTTGTACTACCTGCTCTGCACTTTCTACATAATCATTTCCTGTGTTTAACCCTACCGTATGTACTACTTGTTGTTGTGCGATTTTTGTTTTTATGTTATTTTGTCATTCACTGCTGTAGCACGGCAATCTATCACTCTTGTAAGAAAAATTTGTTTTATTGAATTTTATTTATGCAATAACAGTTTTGAGCTCTTAAATGGTCTTAACACATGTTCTCAGGCTACAGTCCAGTCATTAATAAACACTCATTAATTTTTCACACATCCTTCCATCTTTGACAATGTTAAACAAATGGTAAGCCATCCTAGTTATTCTCTATACACACTGGCTTATATGTACACACAACCACTCAGTCATCAATCGCACATTGGACAGAACCTCTAACCGTTTTCTATTCCAGCAACCATATAAATGACCATATATTGTTTGCTTTTCACTTGCCTTATACTGTTAAAATACAACTGATTTCATCCATAAACACACTTGTGTTCTTTAAGATTTCTTAAGTATGAGAAACTCTTCCCACATTTATCACACATGTATGGTTTTTCCCCCGTGTGAATTTGCTGGTGGGCTTTAAGACTATTTGCTTGATTGAAACTCTTTCCACACAAAGCACAGCTAAATGGTTTCTCTCCCGTGTGAATTCTCTGGTGTCTATTTAAATTACCTAAAATACTGAAGCTCTTACCACAAATATCACAACTAAATGGTTTTTCACCTGTGTGAACATTCTGATGTGTTTTGAGACTACTCTGTTGAGTGAAACACTTTCCACATTGTTTGCAGCTAAATGGTTTCTGTCCAGTGTGTGTTTGCTCGTGTATTTTAAGATAACTTGCTGCACCAAACCGCTTTCCACACACCACACAACTGAATGGCTTTTCTCCCATGTGAATTTGCTGGTGTGTTTTGAGGGCATTTGTAGAACTGAGAGACACTCCGCATACAGCACAGCTATAGGTTTTCTCTCCAGCATGAATTTCCTGATGCGTTTTAAGAGAGCTTATTGAACTGAAATTCATACCACATATAACACAGCTGCAGGGTATTTGCTCTGTGTGAATTTTCTGGTGTGTTTTAACCCTACTTTTCTGATTGAAACTCTTCCCACACGTAACACAACTGTACGGTTTCTCCCCCGTGTGAATTCTCTGGTGCGCTTTAAGCGTGTTAGCTTGATTGAAACTTTTCCCACATGTGGCACAACTAAATGGTTTTTCACCTGTGTGAATTCGTTGGTGTCTATTTAGATTACCTGCTATACTGAAACCCTTCCCACATGTATCACAGTAAAATGCTCTCTCTCCAGTATGGACTATCTGGTGTGTTTTAAGACCATGTGCACGATTGAAACTCTTCCCACATATATCACACCTAAATAATCTCTCCCCTGTGTGAACACTCTGGTGTTTTTTTAATAAACTTTTTTGATTGAAACTCTTTCCACACTCAACACAACTGAATGGTTTCTCTCCGGTGTGAATCAGTAGGTGGATATTAAGACTCCGTTTTACCGCAAAACTCTTCCCACATTGTGTGCAACTAAATGGTTTCTCTACTGCATGGACTATCTGGTGTGCTTTAAGATGAATGATCTTCCCAAAACTCTTTCTGCAGTGCATGCAACTGAAATGTTTCCCTTCTCTGCTAGCTCCCCTTCTTTTCTTTACGATCTTCGCTGCCTTTTCACAACGCTTAGTACAGAGGTTGTGTCCAGCCTTGTCTTTCATGTCTGACTTGGTCATACTGGGCTGTATGTCCTCTTCCTCTGTGTCTTCTGCTGAGGTATAACAGCCCTCCTCAGTAAATTCTACATCTCCTGAGCAAAAAAAAGAATTGCCAATCATGTCAATACCAGAAACTTGAGGAGACATTTACAGAAAAAACAAAAGACAAAACTTGAAGAATTTCGAGCCGAAGATGTGCCACAAGAAACAACCACAGTCAACATATCTTTTAGGAGACTTAAACTACAGGATACAGATAAATATTAAATACGAATATAACAAAATATGCCAATATTAAATATCACAAACAGCTATGTTAACAATCCATGCCTTTAACTATGGTATATGCTTATATAACAACATGCTGTGGGTAACACGATACTAAAATGTTAAAACATTTTTAAAAACAAAATGCATGTGGTATTTGTCAGTATATTGGTTTTATTAATTTGCAGATTTCAGGTTGCTCAGAATATCCAGAAAATATTAATAAAACCATACAATTAATCTTTTTTGTAAACAAAGGATGGCTCAAAATACGAAATATAACTGAAATCTTATAATTGTGTTACAACTAACCAAGAAAACCACATTACTTTTCTAAACTGTATTCAATTTAAATAAATTAACATAAATTATTAACTTGTAAAGAATATTTGTTTTATATTGGTTTCTGGTGTTTCCCACATTCGGTTGTATTATAATCTCCTAGAAACCTTAAAAACATTATAAGCTGTATATAAAACTGAGATGTTAAAATATTTGTATGGGGGTCATCCCATATAACAGGTATTTAATGTAAAATTATTCCGTTTTTCTGCATTAAGTAATAGGGTGTTAAAAGCAGCTTTAAACTTCCAATAAACAAAACTTTTTTAAAAATGTGTTTAAAAGGATACTGTATGGTCTACACATTGGGTATTAAAATATTACTAGGGGTTCACAACTGAAAGGCTTCTGCTATCGGTTAATTATCTCAAGAATCAATTGTTAACAGTCAATTGTTTCTATTTTGGTAATATAATATTTATAAGGTCATGTCCACCGCTTTGGATAATGGATGACAAAACAAAGTGTCCACTAAAGGCAGCTATAAGCACATTTTGGTGCTAACAGGAGATAACGCTGCATAACAACGCAAACAATAACGGATTATTTCATCGATTGTACAATCAGAACAAATGACAGGAATACCAATCTGAACAAATTAAAGTAATACCATCCTTTTAGTTTGAGCCTAAATATTATTTACCACCTGAGGAAAGAAGCTGTAAAGATGACTGTGTTTCTGATGAGGAAGGATATCTCCTAGACGTGACTTTATAAAATAAACCCAAAATCAAAACAACTCACAATGTATTTTCAGGCAGCACTCCCCTGTTCAACCCTTAACTGTTTGGAGCTTGTCATTTTGGAATACAAGCGTTCTCTGTCATGTAGACTGATGATCGCAGTACATAACACATCCCTTTTTAGACAAATGGTCTGGACTCTTGGTGCTGTGATGCAAGGTAAATCAGAAATCGTTACAATGCAATGATTGCGATAAGATAATATAGCTTGACAAAGATAATCAACCATTAATCCATGAATTTAAATTCAGTCACTGCTACAGAAATGTTGTTTACATGGCTCAAACATTGATATATCAAAATATTCTATCGAATATTTAATTACATGAAAATCGATCACTCTGAAATAAAATAGAATTACATAACCATGATAAAAGTGTTTTATTATAACAATAACAGATGGCTGAACTGGTGTGTCGATTGCAGAAACAGTGTGAAGGTTAAACTGGGTACGTTATGGCAATAGCTAAACCGGTATAAGTTTAAAGCAAACAAATTTTTTTTGAGACATTGCCGCTGTTCAAACCTGAGGTTCCACTAAACCTCGTCTGCAACAATTTCCCAATTTTTAAATCCAGAAGACGAGCAATTTTCAGTTGCAAAATGGAAAACAGTTCATGACCAACTGCACTGGCTGTAACAAGCTAGCGGAACGTACTGAATAATTAGAAGGTCTAAAAGCCCACATTTTGCTACGTAGTGACCGCTGACCGGAGATAGGGCATGATTGTTGAGCTAGCCAGCTCAACAAACAACTGCAGCTTGTGTATGGACAGGTAACTGACTAGCTCATTAGCTACATGTAGCTATAAAGCTAGTTGTAATTTCAACATTAATCAGCATTCCCAGTGAAGCACAGTAGTCCTGCAACAGATTACAGTAATAAAAATACATAATTGTATTGTACAATACACTAACTATCTTCATGAAACAATACAGCAGGCCTACTCCCATTGTATCCAAGGCTACAGGAAAAATACTGTAACTTTCTGATAAACTAAAAAGCTGATTCTTACCTTACATCATATTTAATAAAAATGGTAGCAATTTACAGCTGTTGGCAGTAAGCTGCAGTGGCTACAGGTGCACCAAGAGGTATCCCATGGAATATCTGCTATGGTGATACTTTCTGGACATCTTCCTGGTCAGAAACAAATGTATAGCTTCTGTCCTCTGTTAGTAAATATATAAGCTCAAACTGAAAGAGTAGTATTCCTGCAATTTCACATTGTTCAGATCCTACAATTGGTGAAATAATCTTGTTTTCCTTTTTAAACCACTATACCTCTTGTTAACATAGAAATGTACCTGGAACTGCCTTTGTAATGGAGACTTTCTGACCTTTGTCGTCATCATCAATCCCAGAGTGCTTAGCAGGGAATTTAAAAATGACAGGCCCAGGAAGACAATGGAATTTGTGTTTACTCAGTTTCTGCAAAATTAACTTAGTTTTTAGTTTTGTTGGAAAGGTAGAAATATCAAATACCATTGAATGGACGACATTTCCGGATTTATTTAACTCAAATATTTTATAGAAAGGGAAGTGATGTGATTTTTAAACCAGAGGAACACTCCAGTAGGTCCAGCTAAAGCAGTCACAGTTTTCCCCACCCCACTCACCCTCCACACAGGTCTTCAGACTATCCTCTGGATCACAGTTCACCAGGCCCTCTTCCAGTCCCTCCTCCTTGATGATAATGGATTCGATTCTACCCTCCACCTCCCCAAACTGTAAAAGGGAAAAAGCAACCATCTACAATAGTCCCTACTTTGCACACCAGGGGCGGTAAATATTTACAGTTTAACCATTTGGTCATTTGCTTCTTCTCCATTCTCAAGCTGTTTTGCACTCTCAAGTCTTCTTTACACTGCAGTCTTCAAATCACCCAACAGCGTTTCAATAAGACTCAGGTCTGGCTTTGACTAGGCCACTAGGCCAAGGGCATTTACTTTTTTTCCTGCTGAGCCAATTGTTGATTTTGCTTTGTGCTTGGGATGATTGTGCTGCTGAAAGGCAAATCCTTTCCTTAGTCCGAGGTCTCCAGACCATCCAGACTCCAGGATATGCCTGTACTGTGCACCATCCATCTTTAAATTCATCTACATAAGCCCCTCTGCACCCCCCAAGCACAAAATCAGCAAAATAGAATGCAGCCACCGCCGTGTTTTACTGTAAGGATGGCGTAAACAGGGTGATGTGTCATATTTGCTTTATACCACACATATTGCTTTGCATTGAGACAAAGTTTTACTTTGGACTCAAAAACCTCTCCCACATGCAAGTTTCATTGCAAAAGTATATCATACGGCCTTTTTCAGCATAGGAATCCACCTTTCAATACAGGCCATTCGTGAACAGTAATAATAGACCTCACAGTGACCTCCTTAAGCAGATTCCTCAAGCCTCCTCCTGATCGAGGTAGCGCCAAAGTTCTTTTAGCAGCTCTATGTTTGTCAAGGTTGCTTCAGAATTCACTTACTCAGCATGATTCTTCCTCCAGCAGTATTTGACAGACTGAGGAAAAAATGTCCTCAAAAAAACATTAACATGCAAGAATAAAACCCAGTTTGAAAAACAGGCCCTTGCACAGACCTGGTCCCTCACCACAACAGACCGCAGTGGTGAGTCTTCATCCCCATCTGGGGCCTCTAGCTCTCGACACTGACTGAAGCTGGGACAACGGTCCTCCTCTGGAACAAATGATGAGATTCATTTAAAAGTTTGTTGTTAAACAAAAACATTCCTAAATAATTGTATTTAATTCACTTACATGCAATGCACAACAGTCCATACATTATATATGTAAAAACATCAAACTAAAAGTTACTCACCTCTTAATTGGTCCCTAACCTGACCGCCCACAGACTGACACTCCACAGATCTCAGTCGCTCTCCAGATCCTTGCTCAGTCCTCGGCTCCATCAGGGCTTCAGTCTCACTCACACTGTGACTCTGAGACACTTCCAACATAGCAGGGTCCTCACTCACAAGGATGCAGATTTTCTTCACTGCCTCTTCTGCCAGTTTCTCCAACATGGACGATATTTCTACCTGAAAGGTGAAACATGTCAATGCTATCAGCATATTTAGGTACTTAATTAATGTGATATTCAAATCGGTCCTGTTTGGGAGACTTAAATTTTGTTTTGAAATTAGTTCAATTAGTAATTAGCAAATTACGAATTTCTAAATGTGAATCTAGCCTTTATTTAATGTGAAAACACCACAGGTTTGATTTTATGGATTTTTATGGTTTGATCTTCTCCTGGCTATCCTGTTTGGGCATCCCAGAGAAAACTCAGCATTTCGTCGATATGTAGATATTTGCTGGTATATGTAAATATCAATAGAAGAGAGCAGCGTTCATAAAAACACAGTCATAATGGTACCTGTCAAATGGTTCATGTTTACAGGGCTTGGAAAAAAAAAACTGAATGAGATTTTAATTTCTATGATTACTATTAATTTACTGGTGATATTAGAGAATTGACGGTTTATTCGTCAACTTTTTTTTATTTTTTTTTTAGGAGTTTAACCGACACCTTTCTGATAACAATTCCAACACACGTAGGCAGTGTAACAAAAAAAATTTAAAAATTAAAAACTTTACCGTTTTGAATTCCGGAATTTCTACTTAAAGAGCACGCTTTTGTCAGACAGTCTCTGAAAACGTTCCTGAATGCCTGTAACATAAGGACAGTGCGCCTCTGACAAGCTACTTATTAGTGCTACGCTAAACTCACCGCCTTGAAAATTTCTCCTTCCATCAACGATAAATTCAAAGTTGGCATTTCATTCTCATTTTGACCCCGATACCATGCTAAACGTAAGTTGGCAAAACCCTCTTCAACAACTTTCTTCATTTCGGACACGGCTGCTGCGAGTAGTGCCTCCATTATCGAGGCGACTTTTGTCTGAAAAGTGTCATAGGTCGATATAATGAAAGGCATTTTCTCCACCTCTAACCGAATTAATTTATTACAAACAAAACATTAAACATATATTGATTCAAAATATCAGACTTAACAGCTGTCGCTGGCAATAGAGTGATAATAGCTTCTATGGGAAAGGAACATCATCAACAAACATGCAGTGACGTCCAGGCGGGTAAAACTTGTACTTCCACTTGCCACTGCGGATGCAAATTTCAAAATAAAAGCTCCAGACCTTACCAACTAACATCATTAGCCTGCTTTAAAAAAAATATTTGCTAAAATAATAACTCCATGGTGTCTATGTTTCGTTAGTAATATTATCTTATATTATATATCTATAATTTTAATAATTTCATGTTTTGTAATTGACCAATACATTTAGAAGTTTTAGAGGATGCTTCTATCTAAATTTTCACTTCGAGTGGTTACTATATTTAATTGATAATACTGATAAAACCGCAGCTCGCTCTTCAATTTTGCTCTGAACGAGTCTGATCTTCCCAATCTTTGTGTAATTACACATTTTATATATATAAAAAAAACCTACAATATTGTAAGTAATTTATTGTACACCCACACATACACAAATTGAGATTTTCTTTTACTGGTAGGTGCCTTACGGAAAACACGCAAGTTAGCAAAACAATGGTACAAACCGGAATTGTAAATTTAAAAATAGGATTGATAATTTCTTTCTAGTATAGAGGAAAGTATATACCATATTCAGATCCGTTTCTATATCTGTCTCAATAATGACTGCGCAAGTTTATACTAAGAACTTCTTGTGAGTAGTAAGATAATGATACGATTCCTTTACACAAGGTTCTCATTCAATTTGCGTCAAATTTGCAACAATGTGTGTGGGCCGTCGCTCGACCGCCTAGCCATGGTTCGCAAACCACCTAGTCAAACAAAGCAGGGCAAACGATAAGGCAAGCAGTGCTAAAAAAAATAAGTCTTCATTATCACAAAAATATTTTTATGATAGCACTCATCGATGACGTCAGTTGGCCAGGTTCTGGTGGGCGCCGTCTCCGAGATGGAGAGTAAGTGTTGTGAGTGACAGCTACAAAAGATTTCTTAAATAAAAATATATATATTATTGTTCATATTGTTTGTTACAGTACAAACACGATAATATATATTATATACTCTTTATATATTATTTATAAAAATGTTTAATATGTTTTTCTTTATATGTTCAGTATGCATGTCTTGTATCTATGGGGGTTGGACCTTATACGCAATACCCTACGTCGCAGTGATATATTTAGTCTGTATTTCACAACTTACTTATCTAAATAAATTTTGAAGTGGCTTTTGTCCAACATCTCAAAAGGTCATCATCTCTGTAGACAATAGTGACTTATATATAAGCAAACAGTCTAAGCTCTTCAATGAAAACATTTTGTCAAAAGGATATTGTTCAGCACAAAATAAAGACACACTATCACAGACAGAAGCAAAACACAGGAAATGGGCTGACTCTAAATGCTTTGGGTGCCCAGGGAGTTTCAAATAATCTTGGGTATGGCTGGGAGATGTTGGTGCCTTCTCTCTGTGATAAAAGCATTAGTCAGCTTTTAAATTATTTATTTCATCAATTGGAACTGTTAACAATGTGATAAAAATGTAGCACAACCCACGGGACCTGGATCGTCTCACTACCTGACGGCAATTGGTATTTGCTAAATAAAACTTCCACTGAATTGAGGGAAGTTACTTAATTATTTCTCGGCTAGCCGTGAACAGTGACCACCCTGGATCTTACCAGTGTAATGATTACAGTAAAAATGTTAGCAATATTCGCTATAAGACCTCTAGTGCAGTGGTTCTAAAACTTTTTTGTTCCAAGGCAATATGAAATTTCCCAGGCACACCTTTTTTTTTCTCCTCAAAATACAATGATGCATACATCCTCATACATGTGAAATACATTTTATTAAACCTTATGCTGCCTCTGAAACACAATCAAAAATAAAAAATAAACTTGAAACCATGTTTTAGCAAAACAAAACCAGATTTTATTGTTAATTATATAACTAATTTAAGTGCTTTTAAATGATGACTTGATGCTTTACCAACAATACAGCATGTTTCATTAAGTTTAATTTAGAGCACTAACCTAAGGCCAACAAAGCACTTTAGGTTACACACCCACGCTTTCAAAGTAGTAACGGAGGCTTCGGTGACAGTGGAGTAAGAAAGTAGTTCTACACACAAGAACGTTTTAGGGACAAAAACCTGGAGAAATTTCTTGAGAATTAACCTAAAACAATGTCCTGAGATTTGGTAACCGTGGTATCAACTGAATAATTGACTCCGGCTCGCTTCTAGTCAAGGCCGCATTACCACCTAAGGGTTTGCATTAATTGTCAAGAATTCAACGGTCAATTATTCCTTACGTAAAGACAAATTACACAGCACACCGGTCCACCTCCCACGGTACACTGCACACCATTTGAGAACCACTGCTCTAGTGAACCCAAATATACATTAAGGATACCATCCAATGTATAGTGTTGTGTCTTTTCATTTGGAGTCTTTCCTAAAGGTATTTATGATTATCTCTTTGACCCATGTATAACTTCTATTGGACATACTTTGTATGAATATGTAGACACATGTTACAAGTATAGAAACCAGTGAGTTTATTTGTCTCTACTTCTACATCCTCCCTGACTTTCTGTCATGGTACCACCCCTGTATATAAAGGGCTGCTCTTGGGTCCTGTGATTACTATTGTGGAGCTTGTGCTGATGTAAAGTTGCAGTGAGGGCATTACTGGACATGAAAGCAGGGCCAAATAGAAGGGAAGTTCCCTCCCACCACACAGTGTAAACCTGGCTCCAACAGAGGTATCCATTTGCCACCTCAGTGGACAACAGGAAAGGTTTGTTTACTGGATAACACCCCCTCCGCAAGGCCGAGGAGAACCCCCCCACCACCCCCCTCGTCCTTCGTGAACTCACTCAGGCAGTCGGGACATGGCCCCACTGCCAAGAGCCAGCAAAAAAAACAACCCAAATAGAATGATGCTCAAAACGGGATGCCTTGTCCGACTGGAGTGGACTGTGCTCCCCTGTGAGTTTTTGGTTGCCAATGTTCATGTTGTTTTTGGACGCTGTTATTCCGCACTGCCAGTCCTCCTAGAGTACCCGAAATTCTACAGGAACTGACCGTTTAAAGACCCTTGCAGATTTTAAAACAGCAAAGTACACTATATGGACAAAAGTATTGGAACACCTGTAGAATGGGCAAAAATTCCAACATCTTGTAGAAAGCCTTCCCAGAAGAGTGGAAGCTGTTATAGCTGCAAAGGGGGGACCAACTCGATATTAATGCCTA
>JAOYSI010034329.1:0-12615 GCA_025775065.1 Hiodon alosoides
AGAAAGAATTATGTCTCTTCTTAGTTTTTGGGGAATTTTTTTAGGACATAGACTGACATCTTGTGGCCTGTAGAGCGTAATTCACCTCAATTACCTGTTTTTGTAATTGTATAATTATGTCCAATGATTTATGTAAGGAATTAAAAGCAGTTTTCCATGCATGGTTTCCAGTGTGTGCTTCGAGAAAGGTCTACCAGCCTTAGAAGTCACATTGCTTATACACTGCCTTGCCCACTGTCATGTATATGTGATTGACCCAAGTTCGCTCTTGAATACACCCAGATCCAAGCCAAAGTGGGAAATAATACTTTTTTTAATTTCGATTACTCGATCAACTCGACTGTTGAGTACAGTTGCATTTGTTATGCATTATCATCACAGAAAATATAATATAATTCATTAATGTAAAAAATGATAAGCAAAAATTGGATTAGAAATTCAGCAAAAATGTCTTCTGGCTCTGAACCCTCTAACATTAACCTTTTTTTTTTTATTTCACTTCATTCAGAAACACACAAGGAAAATCCAAAATGTCAGAACGTGAAGTGGTACTTTTATTTTTTTTATTTTTAAAAAGGGTCAAACGCTGGTTAACCGAGCAATCTAGAGCCTCCAGGAATTAATGCACAAAAGGGGTAATGGTAAGCTCACTTTTGAAATAATTTTTTTTTATTGGATTGCCTTGACAGTTTGACAATACAAAAACAGTGACTTTATAATGACTCAGACAGGAGAGGTACAAAAGGGTATTCCAATGTCGTGGTCAAAAACAGGCAGAGGTCAAATCAAGCAAACTGGGCAATACAGGAAATCCAGAGAATAGTCACGAAAATGAGTAAACAAGCAAGAGGTCGAAACAAGGAAGATCAAACAAGAACAAACTCGCAGAAATTAAACTATGGAAAGAGACAAGACTTTGCAAGACTAGACGTACAACAGGGGTGTCCGGGTTGAACGAGGGATTCCTAAGCAGATCGCGAGACAGAAAAAGCAGGTGGCAAAGCGATTTAATGAACCGACGAACAGGCAGCAATACAGAGAGATGGCAACGGTGGGGGAAAAAACTCAGTCAAGGGGTTTAATTACCGACAGGGTATAGGCAGAAAGACCAAAGACCTGCGGATGAAAGCCAGACGATAGACTAGCAGTGGCCCCCTGAAGCCGACAGATGGAACGCCAAAAACAGGGTGTAAATTGGGGACCCCCGGACACCACATCTACGGCAAGGCCATGCAGACGAAAAATATGGGTGATCAAGAGCTGGACAGTCTCCTTGGCAGTGGGCAGCTTGAGCAGGGGAATGAAATGAACCGCTTTAGAAAAACGGTCCACTACCGTTAGAACAACGAACAGGCGGTTCGGAGGACCATTACCGTGGTCAGGATGCTGTTGTTGAGCGGTACAAACAGCCCGTTCTATATCCCACTGCACTGCAGCCACCACACACTCCATAGGAAGGATGGGTTGGGGAGCAGAGGGTGAGGCAGGGCAAGGAACCCGAGACAAGGCATCAGGTTTCCCATTCTTCAACCCCAGTCGATAGGAGATGGAGAAATAAAAACAACCAAAGAACAAGGCCCACCGGGCCTGACGAGAGTTCAGGTGTGCAGCTGTCCTGATGTATTCAAGGTTTTATGGTCTGTTCAAACCATAAATGAATGTTCCACCCCCTCCAACCAGTGTCTCCACTCCTCCAGGGCCAGCTTCACAGCCAGTAACTCACGGTTGTTGCGAGAGGACGGACCCAACGCCCACATCAGAGGCATCCACTTCTACCAGGAAATGACAGGTAGGGTCAGGCAGAACCAACACCGGAGCCGAGGTGAACCAGTGCTTCAGGACAGAGAAGGCCGTGTCAGCAGATGGAGACCAAACAAAAGGGAGCTTGACAGAGGTGAGGTCAGTCGGGGGGCTGCCACTTGGATGTAGCTGCATACAAACCGGCGGTAGAACTTGGAAAACCCCAGAAAGCACTGCAGCTCCTTACGTGACTTGGGTAAGGGCCAATTGAGCACTGCATCCACCTTGGAGGCATCCATACAAATGCAGCCAGGAGTGACAACGAAGCCCAGGAATGACATGGAGGCGTGGTGAAACTCACATTTTTCGGCCTTGACAAACAGTAGATTCTCCAGAAGGCGTTGGAGCACTAGGCGGACGTGGTTCCGGTGTTCAGCGGCAGAGGTAGAGAAAATGAGGATGTCTACGAGGTAAGCGAAAACAAAACGGTTCAGACTATCTCGGGGGACATCGTTTACCAGGGCCTGAAACACTCCGGGAACATTGGACAGCCCAAAAGGCATGAACAGGTACTCATAGTGGCCCCGGGGGGTGTTAAAGGTGGTCTTCCACTCATCCCCCTCTCTTATGCGGACGAGGTGATCTATACAGGGGCGCATAGACTTATCCAAAGAAGAACCCGGCTCCAGCCGGCGACAACTATGGGCGGATGATCCCTGCGGCAGAATCAGAGATATACGCCTCCATGGCAACTGGTCAGCTAAGGTGGAATCGATGAAGTTGTCATCAGCCCAGGAGTCTACCAATACACGTAAAGCATGCTGCTGCCTACCCCAGGAAAGAACGCCGTGAAGAACTGGTCGGTTGGGAGTCAAAGAGGAAGATGTGCCCGCCAATATTCTCCCGTCTATTGGCAGGCGTTCCCTTTTACTGAGCAAGTGGTGACAAAATAGCCTGGCTTCCCACAATATACATTGGCGGCGAACCGTCGTCTCCGAAAAAGCTTGGTCCCGACCTAACAGTATGGGTTCCCCAGAATCCGTGGAGGACGGAGGCATGGGATCCGTGTAGGGCGAAGAACGAGGAAGTGAGGGGGCTCTGAGGTGGTTCTGGTCACCGCGTTCCCGACTACGCTGACGCAGACGGCCATCCACTCGACAGGCGAGCTCAATTAGGTCACTGAGGGAAGCAGGTAAGTCGTGTGACAATTAGTCCTTCACAGAGTCCGACAGCCGTTGATAAAAGGCATCGAACAGCGCAACAGAATCCCAATGACAGGTTGCCGCCAAAGTGCGAAACTCAATCGCGTAGTCAGACACTGTGCGACTTCCTTGCCAAATGCGGTGAAGCTCCCGGGCTGCCTCACGACCAGAAACAGAATGATCAAACACTTTTACCATTTCCGAGGAGAAAGAGGAAAAGCTAGAACACAACGGCGAAGCTGCATCCCACACCGCTGTTCCCCATTCACTGGCTTTTCCGGAGAGCTACATGATAACGTATGCCACTTTCGCCTAGTCAGACAGAAAAGTTGCTGGTTGCAGTTTGAAAATCAAAGAACACTGCGACAAATGACTATTATCTGGTTCGCCCTAAAATGGAAAACCGAGAGTTATATAAATTGCAGGAACAAACTAGCGAGATAGCGTAGAATGAGCTAGCGGGGAGTGCAGGGCAAAGGCAGGTAATATACAAACAGACTCAATAATCAATGCTGGACAGGTGTGCATGAATAGCAGGCGTGGGGTAAGATCCGGACCAGAACAGAACAGAAACTTGCATCGGACATGTGAATAATGAAAACAAGGAATGACTAGGTGGAAGCAGAGGTAGAAACCCAGACAAAGGGTTTAATTACACTTAAAAAGATTAAAAATTAAAACAAGGAACAGATGAGAACATAATCACAAATCATGAAAACATAAAACAAGAGCAAATCCTAATTAAAATTCTGGTGAGGCGGAGCGCTGCCAAGTAGGAAATTGTTGACTTGATCGAGGCCTGATGGACTTAAACAAGGTGAACACATATATCATGTGGACTGTGGAAAACAAGAATGATTCTAAAGCTATCCCACATTCAATTTTGTAAATGATAATGACAGTTTGAGAACTTAATGCCTCTAGCAATAACCCTTAGCCTCTCTTGACCCAAAAGGTGCTTCCAAATTATTTGTTTTTCCTGGTTAGCTCTTATATTAACAGGTCAGCCTTTCCCCTAGCTCAGCACACTTAACCAATTGGCATTTGCCTACAGTTATTAATCGGTAGTCAAGCATTCACTCACCCAGCAGACCCTGACCACCTCTGGCTAGCCAGCAACATCTTTTGCCGTACAGCGTCCCTTCAAGTCCCCACTGTCTTCAGGGGTCTGTTGCACTCAGCAAATGGCTTCACCTCCCGTGAAATTTATTTAAATGGTGAAACCTATGCTGGCCACAGCTAGCCAACAGGGTACAAACTTCTGAGGTGTTTTAATTAGGTGAGTGAGTGCACAAACACATTATTTTTTCTTAAAAACCCCACAAAAACACTAAGCAGTTTAAGTCGAACACACACATGTTTATGCTTCTTTTACAACTACTACATAACAATAAAGTGAAAATTCTGAGGCACACACACCACCTGGTTAGATAAACTTTTTAACAAAGAAACAATTACTGTCCCTGGGGGACTTTCATAGTCCCGGTGGAGTCCCTGGGTAGTCTCTTGCTATGCTTTGCACATGGTTTTGGGGATCGCATCCATAAGCAGGGAAATTAAGGGCCTGGCTCCTCAGCTGGCCCATCTAAAGCAGCCTGTTCATCACTGTGATAGGGAGCAGGTGGAGCTGTGCATCTGACCCGCCCAGTATTCGATGTATGCCACCACTCTCCCCCCCTCTGGCCCCTCTTGCAACAGCACAGCCCAATCCCATTTGCTGCTAGTGTCTGTCAAAGCTTGATGAAAGCACTCTGACAGTCCGGATTGTGCTCGAACCGGCTGTCTTTTTCTGTCAAGCAGTGCAGGTTTCGCTATGGTGACAAAGCAGTGTAAAGCAGGAACCGGGTGCTTCTTGGGCATCCTCATCATAAAATCTTTTAATTTACAGTAGTTTTTTCACAAATTTCTGTGATATCTGAAATGGAAATCCACAATTAAATGAATGTCAATCTCCTAACATTAATTGCCTATAATGTTTTCTGTGGTCAAACTTTCTCTCTTTATAGTTTAAAACAAACAATGAATAGCCAAAAATGACATTTTTGATTATCATACTGTTTTTATCAGTTATTAATGATTATACAACAGAGTCACAGAAAATGCTCAACGTTTTGCAATATAAAGCTGGTTCAATTGCATTTAATTTATAAATGATCAAACACATATTTTTTTTCTAAAACAATTTCCATCTTTGAGGTGCATACTTTACTAGTAAGGCATTGATAACATTTCTCATGAGTAAGAGCAATAATAAAATCATGCATTTAAAAAAATGTATAACCATTATATTAAAAATATGATGAATAATGTTTTAAGTGAGTGCCTATTAATAATTAAAATAAAATTTAAAAAACGCTGGGAGTTTTCCTGAGACACAACAGCTTTGTTTTTCTCACACTGTAAGTTTCCATATTCTGAAACGCCACCATTTTATTTGCTTAGGTGCAAGCTGATTAGAAGTTTCCATGCTCTGTGTCATTGTGTGAATTAGTAGTGTGAAACTTGGGACTTATACTTCAGAGTCAGACTAAGAAATCTCATGTAAATATACAATTTCAATACATTACATACAGCTGCAGACAGTGACTAAGAGTTCACCTTCCTCATTATGCTGTTCGTGTGGGCCACCTTCTGCTGGCTACAGCTGATCTTATCAATGGCACTCTCTACAAAGCCAAATTAAACTTTTCAGTGAGGCTCCACAAAATAATCATTATCTTATTTTAGAGGGTTGCTAGCTAGTGATACGGTTGGGGTTTTGAAATAACCCAACATTGACTTTGTCTTCACAAACTAATACATTCTCCAAATAAAACTAAGTAATAGTTATCTTAAGATACAAAAATGTATCGTACATTTTTCTCACCATGTGCGTCCTCATTTTTCAGTTCTGGATGAAAATTTTACCAATTTCTCATATAGTCGAATTTTGTGACCCTTTGCAAAACCCTGAACTACTTTGACCCCGGAAAGATAGACATGAGAAGCATTTCAAATTTAAAAATAAAACATGCAGAGTAACTTTTTACAGGTCTATAATATTTCCTTCAAATGTAGTCTGCACCCGTGCATCTAAATACCAGAGTCAACTAGTGTCCTTGGAAAAAGGTACTTTATTTTTCTTAAAAAAACCATGGATGTAAAATTTAGCAGTTAATTATTGACTGATATCAGTTTTATCACTGAAATCTGGAGCACTGAGCCGAAGTACATTTCAAAATAACAGATGCTGGCTTGCACAGTAGATAGCGTTGAGGAAGATGCATAACAGCACTGGCTGAGAAACAGCGATTGGTCAACTGAGAAAGGAGCCGGTTTTAAAAAGGCCTCACACATACACGTATGGTCACACAGGAAACATGAAGGTCCTCCTGCTCTTAGGGATCACAGCAGTCGCTCTGGCTGAAGTCACCAGATTCGATGGGTAACATCTCATCTGCTTTAGAAAAAAATAATTTGCAGTGATCTGTCAAATCGGATTCAGAGTTGGATTTCTGTTTCTCTTTTGCATTCAGGGATAGAGTTTATCGCCTGCAGCCCAAGACTGAGGAACATGTGGCCACTATCAAGGAGATAGCCAGCAGCATTGAGGTAGAATTGTTACATTAATGAATAGAGAATGAATCGATGACAGACAGAGAATGTGTACATAAAAGCTATGAGACAACCTGCTGTAACCTGTTATATCCGTTGCCCTGTGCAGGTGGATTTTTGGGCACCAGACGGGCCAGACAATGTGAATGTCAATACCAACGTGGACATCCATGTGAATGCTGCTTACTCTGACATCCTGGAGACCCTGCTGCAGCAGAGTGAAATGGAGCACATGTATGGTCGCATGTTGAGATAAAGCCTGTAGACCAGGGTTGGGAATACTTTAGAGTCCTAGATGGCCGCATGGTTTGCTGGTGTTGATACAACCACAATTCTAAATTGTTTAATTGAGATCACTATTTGGGTAAGAGTAAGTCCCTTCTAGCTGCTAATTGAAAAGCTACAATTGATCGGGGATTAGTTTAATCCCACCGTTGCTCTCAAATCAATTTTTTTCCAAGATCTTTTAATAATCATGTATTAAATTGGATTGGATTATTAGATAATAAAAGTATTTTATTGAGTCTGCCTTTGCGATCTTGCGCTTTGCATCAAAGTGTCATGCTTTGTGTGGGCCCTGCGCAAACCGATATATTTGCTCCATTCCGTTGGCAGGGTGATAGTGGAGGACCTGCAGGCTGCTGTGGAGGGTCAGCTGGACAGCTCAGAAATCTCTTCCAGGTCCCACAACTACATGAAGTACAATACCTGGGATGCAGTAAGGACCAGTCCATGGATTTCTAAATTCATTTCATTTTACTTCACAGTCACTTGCATTACATAGCTATGCATCATAACTAACCCAAAAATTGAGTATAAAGTAAATGTAGGTCGACATAAGAGAGGTAATTTATGGTCTTTATAAAGGTTGTTTATGTTTAAAAAATATTAATAATGAAATGGCAATGAGAAAAATTATTCTCTTCTGTGAAGTTTTTCCAAGCCTTTCTTCAGTGTTTGTTGCTTAAGGTTTGGGACTGATTTTCAGGTCCAGTCTTGGATCATGTCCATCTCCTCAGCCAATCCCAGCCTGATCAGCAGGCAGGTGATCGGGAACACCTATGAGGGACGCCCTATGCACCTTTTGAAGGTAAGCTCGGCTCTGGCTCTGGAATAAAGTATTTCCAAGTAATGCTTGTAAAACCTGGCATTTACTCATGTGGCATTTAACAGTCTGTGTGCTTCATTTATTTCTCACTAGTTTTAACATTTAACACAAAGAAGCTGCAATCATGATCAGGAGAAAAGTTTGAAAGTAGGGGTCATAGATATCACCTGAGACTGGACTGATGCAGTCCTCCCTCTTTCCCTGACACACACAGATTGGCAAGCAGTCCAGCTCCACCAAGCCCGCCATCTTCCTGGACTGTGGTATCCATGCCAGGGAATGGATCTCCCCCGCTTTCTGTCAGTGGTTCGTCAAAGAGGTCCTGCGCACAAATACATTCTCTTCCTTTCTCCTAAACTCTTCAGTTTTTATTTTACCGTTGATGAACTGATAAGTACTCTTACCTCGCCACAGGCTGTGTCCACATACGGAAGTGACTCCCAAATGACCAGTCTGCTGAACCAAATGGATGTCTTTGTCTTGCCTGTTTTCAACATTGACGGCTATGACTTCACCTGGAAAAGCGTAGGTTCAATTAAAATTCAAACATGACATTTGTATCTTAAATCAGAAATCAATCAAGGCTTTTGCAACTGGTCACGTTCATTTCAACATTACTACAACATTATTAAACAATGCTAAAAGTTCATCTTACTTGGTTTTCCTTCGGCTGTGTGTGCTTAGAATATCTTGTCATTGACATATTCAGAACAGAATGTGGAGGAAGACCCGTTCCAGGAAGTCTGGTAGCTCATGCATTGGTGCTGATCCCAACCGGAACTTTAATGCCGGCTGGTGTAGTGAGTATATAATCTGAGTCCTCTAGTGTAGTATATTCTAGCCATTTACTAAATCCCAAACCATGCAAAATCCATTGCTAGACATCAACAGATTCTTACTGGCATTTACTGTAAGCAGTGCGAAAATTAGCAAGTGATTTCTGGATGGTGAATTCAATAAATTGTGCTTAGGTTTAGCAAAAAACTTCCACTGACTCTAACTTCAAATGTCACTTGTACAGTCATAAAAAATCAAATAATTTAGACAAGTGAAAGCTACTGCCTTGCCTTTCCTGACATGTTTCGCTATCCACAGCTGTTGGAGCCTCCAGCAATCCTTGCAGTGACACCTACTGTGGCTCCAAGCCCGAGTCCGAGGTGGAGGTCAAGGCAGTGGCAGACTTTATTCGCAAGAACAAGTCTATCATAAAGGCATACCTGACCATCCACTCCTACTCTCAACTGCTGCTCTTCCCCTACTCCTATACCACTCAGCTGGCTGCCCACCACAGCGAGCTGGTAGGGCCCTGTACCTTGTGCCATGTTACCCAGTGTACAGCCAATGAACGTGATGGCTCTTATAGTGTTCCTAATTAACAGTGTATTTTTTTTGTATTAATTTTCAGCGGCCTAATCAACATTAGAAGTTAAGGAAAAGCTTTATATTATGTGTCTCGAAATACTGTTTTTTTGTATTTACATGGTAGTTGCTGCCTAAATGCATGCAATTATTTATAGTTACAATGTAACAATTTCACTGCAAATCTGATACAATTGTGTACTCAAGTAGATTGCATAGGAAAGTGTTACTCATTAAGAACAGTGTAAGTACCATGGACGATATCACTCTAATTAAGTACATACGTTTTTCGAAGTAACTACTTTGTAAATACCGTTACAAACATTCCACAAGTCAGTAATTGGCTTTTGTTTGTTAGCTGGCAAAAGATATTTGTTAGTGTCGGAGAGTCACAAGAAAAACTTGCAGACCACGTTAGCTTTTTTTTGTACCATGTCCATATTGATATCTCCACATATTCATATTCTCACTCTTTTTTCTCATGCTTATCTTCCTTCCTTCCGTCCTTTTGCCTTATCACATTTTGTCAGCTGCTTAACATATTCAGTCCATTACTTTTCTTCTTGTAAGTGTAACAGATCCTTTTCAATTCCCCTTGCCACGGGCCTCCACCCACCCTAACCAGAAATCGAACTTGGGTCGTCAAAACGATTAGCTCATTAAGCCAAAGTCCTAAGGGAGTGATTCACTGTCAGTAGTGAGGTCGTTCACAAGCCTCGCTACATAGGCGTACTCAAGTAAGTGTGAAGGTGCCCACTCAAGCTGTGTCTCTCAGCTAACAGCACCACTGTTCCTTCACCTGAGCTGGCACATTTCTCTCGTCTCTTGTCTCTCTCAGATGAGTGTCGCTGAAGGAGCCGCAAACGCTCTCAAGAGTCTGTACGGCACCCGTTACACCAGTGGCCCAGGAGCTGTGACAATCTGTAAGTACAGAAGGGAATCCACTTCTTTTTTTTTTACAGTTAACTAGGTATGGTATAGTATAGGTATTTCATTGGCAACAAGCCTCTGCTTTTCCTTAACAGGGTTTTGTGTGTTTGAGGTTTATCAATTTAAGCGTAAATTGTTTTTGATTTTTTTTCTGAATTTTCTGGATCTCAGTCCTATTAGAGGCTTTCATCTGTGGTATTTTCCAGACCCTGCAGCCGGGGGTTCTGATGACTGGGCCTATGATCTGGGGGTGAAGTATTCCTACACCTTTGAGCTGCGCGACACTGGACGCTACGGCTTCCTGCTCCCAGAGTCAGAGATCAAGCCTACCTGTGAGGAGACCATGCTGGCCGTCAAATACATCGCCGCCTACGTGCAGAAGAACCTCTACTGAGAAGGATTCAAATTGCTCTGAAAGGACATAATAAAGTATCCTAAAATCTAAACTGCCACCATCTCAATTCCTCATTTCTGATTTGTTTCTCATTAAATGTTTCTCTTTTCACAAGTTATTATTTTTTCTTTGGTAACCAACACATTGAAATGTCATCAGAAGAAAATTTGTTATATGACATAGCAGAGTGTTGTCGCTTAGTAGTAAGTAAATATTCAAATTTTGGAGAGATTTTTAAATAGTTTGGAGAGGTGACACAACTTAAAAAAGCACCAGCTGAAATTAGCTTTCCAGATGTCATGGTCATACACTGTTACCGAGAATTGGAGGCATTGCATCTCAAACAATCAGATGATAAATATGTTCATTTCTAACACAATTTAATCAGATCTTTATTCTCAGCAGCCAGTTACTACAACTTTTCTGTATTGCTACAAAAATTTTTTTGAAAAGTGACATGCCACACAGAACACACATTTTATTCAGTGCATTCATTTATAGAAGAAACTTTTGTTTTTGTTTGTGCAAGCTGTATGAAACAAAACTATTAACAAAAATAACATTTTATTTTAAGGTGCAGCATGTGTTTAAGCGATGAATGAAACTTGCAAACATTGCCATTATGTCATTAAATGTTAATCTTTTTAAATGCCATCTGACTCATAACTATTCAAACATTTAGATATATTCTGTAATAAAATACAAATGTGCAATATCTATTGGTAGGTAATATAATATTAGTAAATTTATATATACAACCGTTAAGGAACTACCAACAACCAAAGCAAAATACAAATCCGCTAAATGTATGTCGTTAATCAATTATAACAAAAACAATATTATCTAACATAATATTTTAAAAATCCTTTAATATGTCAAAAATCTTGATATGTTGTACATTATCTAAAAAAGAAACACCATTAATGTGCCCAAACCATTTATGGTCCATTTTTTGACACATATTCTGTGAGGAAGTGGTTGGGCATTCAGATTGTGGTAATGTTGAACCTCTCTGTTACCGTGGAAACTTCTTCTTAATTTCTTAATTCTTAAGAAGTAGGTTGAGGTTTTACTTCATCATCAGTTTTATTTATTCCCACAACAACTGCTCAACACCCCTCTGTGCTCTCTTCTTCAGATCCACAGGCACAATGCCCATAGCTGTTCAAAGCAGTCTTTTCACTTTATAACCGGTGTATCTGCATCCATCTGGTCGACCCTCTTCCTTTATCCAGGCTAGGGACTGGCTCAGAGACCACAGCATTGCAAACCCAAGGCGGGAGAGCATACAGCACCTGGTATTCCTGGGTGGTTTCCCATCCAAGTACTAACCAGGCCCACACCTTCTTAGCTTCCAAGATCAGGCATAGTCACGAGGCCAAGGCTGCTCTGCGCTACCCCTGTGAAAACATGACTGTGGCATGTAGCTGGCAGCCACGTCTTTACCAGCAGGACAATGAACTGGTGCCAAGAGGGAGGGCGACACCCTCTGATTGAACGTCGTATTGCACCTGGTATTATATTACCTGCCCTTTAAATTGCACGGGCCAAACTGCTGCCTACTGTGAAAATATGAGCAACGGCGGGCGGCAGAATGGCGGGTGGAAGACTCCCTGCTGCCAGCCTCAGTAGGGGAGTGAGCGGAGGAGTTCCCCTGGCAGAGGTACACCACACGCCCGGGCCCAGGCCAGGGAGCGGGACCGGAAGTGGACTTGGATGTAGAGGACAGGCTGGGGGAACTGTGGGCGGCCTGGATGGCGGCCGAGCCCCAAGCCCCAGGACAGAAGAACCCCTGGAAGAGGAACCGGAGGAACCCTCTTGGGCACTGCCTGTGCAAAAAGGGGCCCTATCTGGTCTGAAGATGGTCAGCACCCAGGCCCCTGGGGGAGGTTGTAAGGCCATGCGGGACCCTGGCGGGTCTTCGCCTCCACTGGGCCATGCGGCCACATTCTGGGGGGGGATAGGGGGTGGCACGCAGCTGGCAGCCACGCCCTCCCCAGCAGGGCAATGGACTGGCAGCAATGCTGAGAGGGAGGGTCACGCCCACAACCTTGTTGTGCACCTGAGTCTAGTTCCACTAATGGTAATCACACTCAGGTGCCAACAATTCCAGTCCCTTTAAAGAGCCAGTAAAGCTAGCTCTCAAAAGAAGAGAGGCTGGATGGAAAGATGGTGACGTCATTGTGAAAAAGGTTTGTGTTTCATTGGTTTCTTTGTTTCATTGGTTTCTTTGTTTCATTGGTTTCTTTGTTTCATTGGTTTCTTTGTTTCATTGGTTTCTTTGTTTC
>JAOYSI010034329.1:12715-30046 GCA_025775065.1 Hiodon alosoides
CATTGGTTTCTTTGTTTCATTGGTTTCTTTGTTTCATTGGTTTCTTTGTTTCATTGGTTTCTTTGTTTCATTGGTTTATCTAAATCTTTACGTTTGTGTATAACATGCTGAATAAAAGGCTGATCCATTCCCCCAATGCCTTGTTCTCGGGCCGTGCACGCCCTCGTCCGCTACAATGACCTATTTTGTTTAAGCAGTGCTTTAAAACTATTAGGGTTAGGAAGCTTATTCTTTGGCACTGTGTTCATTTTCCAGATGTCGATGTAAATATTGGAACATCGTTGCAAAATGGCCAGATTTGAACTCGATACCTCTGTACAACTGAGGTTACTTCTCACACAATGTGCTTTTTAAAATTTTATCAAATAGAGAGAAACTTTGAATTTAAATTTAAAAATTGGCTTACAATTATGCAAAAGCCCTGCTTCTCTAATATTTTGAGGCCAAAGCCATGAGTTCTTAGTTTCAGCCACTGCGACGTATTTCCCTTATGGTGTGTGAGGGTGTTTCAGTGGAGTAAGAATAGTTTAAAACAAACATCGCTGATTTGTGTTTCACGCTTCTTGGCGATCGGCTGTGTTTGGAAGAGAAGTTACAAACAGAAGGTTAATTGTGAGTTTAATATGTGGCTGCATAAAAATAATTAAATGCGTTTCTTTTTGCATCACAAATATGTAAGTCCCTTTTTAACCGCTCTTTCTGTTGCGTCACATCTGCCAGTAAAACAGCTGATTTTTTTTTTCACACATTTCCATTGCTACCACAACCATACTGAACTGTATAGGATGTTGGGTCTTGAGACATAGGCAGTGTTAGGCTTGTGCCACACATAGAGCTTTGAATTAAAGCCAAAAAGCTCCATCTTGGTCTTATCTGACCACAAAACCTTTTACCACATTCCAGCTGGGTGACTGTCATGCTTTATGAAAAACTCCAGACATGCTTTCAGATGGTACATTTTGAGTAACGGCTTCTTTCTATCCACCCTCCTATACAGGCCAGTTTTAATTCAGAGTTCTTGATATGGTTGACTGGTGCACCATTACTCTACCAGCCCCTGTAACTCTGTATTACCTCTTCTTTGTCTAATGGACAGTTGCGAGAGGACAACATTATTGTTAATGCTAGGGAGGGTGATGAGTCAAGGCTAATCTGTCTCTACTGCCAACTGCAAGGTCACTGAGCTACTCGCTGTCTACTGAAAAAAAACTTCTGGGCTTTTGTTACGGGTTTTGAAAATGGGCAGCTCTCTCATATTCGGTTTTTGCATAGGGATGTTAAGTTATCCCATGACTGGCGTTACAACATGCATTAAAGAACAGGTTTTTATGTTATCTGTTGGGATTATGGACCATTTACTTAGTGATTTAATAATTGGATTAGACTTTCCTGTTCTGCCGGACCTGGTCTTTTGTCCAGTAGTTACTCACTCGCAGTCTAAAGCAGGTGCGAACCCTCCCAGACTTTGCATTAGACTATGTGAGGGAGGACAAAGGTCTAAAACAGTCAGACCAACAGACTGATATTGAATGATAGTGCGGTGTATGGAAACACCTGTTAAATTTCAGGAGCCACCAGATGCACATAAGCTACAAAGCGATGATCCAACTCTTGCTCCTCTTTTCAAAAAGGCATTAAAGGGTGAGAGGAGAAGTACTCTATCGTTAAAGATGGGTGAAATTAATTTAATCGAAGATAACAATCTTAACGTGACTGGGCCTGACGAGAATCTACTTGTTGTGCCATGTCACTGTGGACCACTGTGGGCCAACACTTCAACCTATTTGTGGGTTAGAAACCCATTTATTTTGATCAACAATGTACCAGGATGCACAGTACTAGCTTGCAGGTCAGAAAAAGCTCTATTGTACCCTTTGCCTGTCGTTTCCATGCTATTTCAGAGAATAGAAAATTGAACATTGTTGGCTCTCTGGAAAAAAAGGCACTGCAAGAAACTAGTACATTCTTGTTATCTGTGACTACGCCTCTTTATCTGGTTTCACCCCCCTTTGAGCTATTATATGGCAGATCTGTTCACGGTTCCCTGGATCTTTTGCCTGCAAAAGGACTTGAATCTTAAATTTTACAGATGCGTTACAGACTGGAGCAGAACTATGAGGAGGCTATGGAGAACTTGGAGAAGGCCCAGAAGGTATGGTATGTCAAAACGTCAGCAAGAGAGAATTTAGCACTAGCCAGAAAGTTCTGCTATTACTTCCCACCACCACAAGCAAGCTTCTATGCTGAAAAGCCACGTGATGAGCATTCACTGACTACCCAAAGGCTCAGGATCATGGGAACAACCTCAGTGAGTGTCACAGCGTTAGTGTGGTGAGATAATGTTACTCATGTTACTCACAGACACAAAGAGTGTACTCTAAAAAAGGTTTGTGGAGACTGCGACAAGATATATCTTAAAGCAGTCTACTTTTAGCCTCACAGGACCAAGTCTATTGAACACACTCAACAGGCTGGGAAAAAGGGAAAGAGAACTGATGCAATTTTCAGAGTTAACCATCATCCTCACAGCAGTGATCCAACACCTGAACCTTATGGGCACAGACGAGACGTTGGCATTGAGGACAATTTGCCACGATGTTACACATCTAGTAGGGATCATCATTTGATTTCAAGGTTCCCCCTTGTCCTAACCAGGGCAGATTTACAGCATCAAAGAGGCCTTTAATTTAACCTGCCTGTCACTTGCAGAACAGTCCCAATAACCCAGAGGCCCTGCAATGGCACTACCATCACCATAGGGACATCCCACTGCAGCCCTACCAAAGGGTTTAACCACCTTGTACTTATTAGAGACTATATGGGTTTAATCACAGCTAAGGTATCGGTCATTCTCAGCCCAAACGGTTGGCCAGCAGTACACATGCAACTTGGATGGAAAATCCCAAAGTATGCACCTGTATCAAAGTGAGAAATTAATGTCTCAATCGAGGCAGGATCAGGAGGTCAAGAACACCCAAGACTATGCACCTATGCCACACATTAAGCTTGTGAAAGGAGGATATGTGTCCAAGCTGTGCCTATATGCAGTTGAACAATCAAAGGATTGATTGGTCTTAAACTGTTCATTCTCCTGTAAAGGCTTATCACTACATTCATTAGCTCCTCCCAGGGCCAGCCCTCAGCTCTTCTCTGTTAGGTGTCCTCCTACGATTCCGTCAACATCCTGTAGTCATAACCAGAGACATCTAGGCAATGTTTCACCAGGCAAGATTACTTCCAGCGGACAGGCAATTACTGCAGTTCATCTGGAGGAGCACAAACAGGGATGGTCCACCAGAGGTCTACGCATGGCAGGTTTTTCTCTTCAGTACCGCCTCTAGTCCTCTAGCCCTTCTCTGCACAAACAAATGTAAGAAAACTACCTGGGCTATGGATATGTCCTAAAACAGTATTTTCATGTAGATAACTGTTTACAGCCACAAAGTATCAGTTGTCACTCAAATACGACCAACACACAGAACCCTATAGACATTCATCCTTTCGCTAGGAACCTGAAGTTGAGAGCATGCTAAACTCCAAGCTGCTAGGATATGTCTCATCAGATGTAATGGATTGACCCTCAATTTCCAAGTACACAGTAGCCAGTTGGACAGGTCATTAAGTAGATTCCCAATGGTGCCGAGCACATCGGATCAGTGGAAGTGAAGGTGAAAGTCTGTCTGCGATTCCGGATGATCAGTTCATCGTCTGCATAATTTGTTTAATTACGTATTAGCTATACTAATCTAAGGGAGGCTGTGACAAATTTCCCTAGTTAAATCGTTGAAGCATTTGGTAGGGCGTCAGTTTGTAGTTGAGAATGCCTGTATGAGAGGAAATCTTTTCACACTCAAATGTATAAAAAACCTGCATACAATGTCACTGTAATTCGTCCGTCATTACGATAAAAAAAAACAAACAAAAAAAAACCTTATAGAGTTTTGATGTTGGATTGACATCCTTATCAGCCCTATAATTATCAGAGAACACACATTTTCTGCAGTGAATAGTGTCATGTTTTAATAACGTAAATGTAAATGTGTTGGGGGACTATAATACTGTTATAATTAACATTGAACATATTCTAATTATTGTAGAATAAAAAGAAAGAACGACAGCTCATTGGTCCGGTATTTTATTTTCATTCAACAATTAATGAAGGACATTATATGCAAGGCAAATACTGTGAGGTAACTAGAAGTGTAAACGAGAATAGCCTATTGGGTGGCTATTGGGTGCAAACATTGTTGTAAATAAATACATTTGTTGATGAAGAATGTTGCCACTAGATGGAGACAGAATATTCAAAATATTAAATTAAGAAAATACACAATGACATTTCTATAGATAAGTAATGCACACATACGTTTGGGCCGTTGATAATTTTTTTCAAAAGATCATATTCTAGGAGAATGCGACCCAGTTAAAAACAAAAAAAAACATATTATACATATAAAACTTTAAAGTAAACTAGATTATTATTATTATTTGAGTAATTGTATCGTGATTTCATGATTATATCGATAGGACAAGCAAGCCTATTGTTATACTACATAAGCGCATTACAACTTCGCTACTTTAAATCTGCAAGTTTTTTCGCAATTAAAAAAAAAATGAGGACGGGTGTGAGGATCAGCAACGTATATTAATTGCAAGTTAGGCGCTGTCTGAAGCAGTACTAGCTTCCCTGTGCGCGGAGAACTGTGGACAAGTGGGTGGGTGGGTGTGTGCGTGCGCTGGAAGGGAAGCGATCACGTGATTCGGAGTATGTAAAGTGGGTACTCTGACTTGTATAAATCTACGACCCAAGAGTGAACCTTTCTTTCAGTGTTTCTTCCAGTGTATAGGGTCTGGCCTGCTGAGGACCTTTAAGTTTTCACCAACCATGGCAGGTATGTTGTTGTCACACATACTGCTTTCATTTCCCCACCCAGCTGTTTTGGCTGAATTCTTGATTTCGCGCAATTTCAACACGTCAATTCTAGAGTAACCAATTCGTCTCTGAATGCTTACTATGTACAAATGAAATCGCTTTAAGTGCAGTTTTCTGTGTTTTAGCTTCAAGTTTTGTAGTGTGCAGTACTAGAATCTCAAGGAAGATGAATGGGCCCGCGAATCGGCTCTGTCGAATCGGTTATTTTAATTATGTTTTGTTCTCTTTACAATGCTAAATTTTTATTTATTTTTTTTATTTTTTTAAACCGACATGCATATAACCATTTATTCCTTCTGTGTATAACGACTCAATGTCTGAGAATCTCAAAGCGGAAATTGTACTTCTTTCCGCTTTGGCTAATGTACTTACGTACATGCGGTCAGCTGTTCTCAGCTATTGCTTTTGCAAAAAACAAAAAAGGCATGATTCGGAGTCTCCGATCTAAGCGATATTTGACATTGTACGCATGGATCTGCATTCGGTCTGAATTGACACCTAAAACATGGCGGTAGATCAGGTGTTAAACATTTGTATAAGCTATAGCATTTATCATATGGATTAAGCACGCCTTTCATTCTTTAACTTTAAAGCGTAGAATAAAATCTTTGTTTTATACACAATTGCTTCCATTATGGCCAGATGGCTAATTCGACATGTTGGTGCTTCGGCACATTTTAATTCCATTACTCTCCGACTTATGATTGAAACCTAAACTAAGAGCTGTGGTGCTTCGCTGTATGACTTTAATAGGATTGCTTTTAATCGAAACTAATCGTCAATTTAACTCTGACTCTAACTAAAGATCTAGCAAAATGTCTCTAATAATTAGAGCCAACTAAGTGTCATTGGTTGAGGTGGATTTTCAATTTGTTCAGAATAGTTTTTTTTTTGCATCTTGAACATATATTGTAAAGAGAACCCAGTACAAATCGTAGTCAGCTTGAATTTCGGTGTTTCGGTCTATTTTAAGTATGTTGGTATTTGAGGAGAGGTGGGGTTGGCTTATTTTTTTAAATTTTTTTTACACCCTGAGTCCTATGTGATGAATAGCCTCTTATTTATCGACCTTTTTTTCACTCTTTGGCTGCCTAAACTAAAATATTGAGGGTCCCGTGGTTAGTGTAAAATGTATTTTTAAAGGGCTAGCTTAAGTAGTTTACCCTGTTTCTTTTTGAGTGTCTTTCAAGCACAACATGACACCATAAAATTGAGTTCAGATCCAGGTAATGTCAAAATTGTCTTGAATTTACTAAAACATCAGGTGGAAGAATCTGCTTGTAAGACTTTGGTCTTAAAGGCAGTCTTATGCTCATGTTTATTGACAACCTGTTAGATGGTATAAGGCAGTGGATGTATGTGTGTTTGTATATTTTATTTGTATTCTTGTTTTTCAGACCAGGCATTTGTGACACTGGCCACAAATGATAACTATTCAAAAGGAGCAATGGTACTTGGGAAATCATTGCGGAACCATAAGACAACCAGAAAACTAGTGGCACTTGTAGGTTCCCATGTGTCCGGTCCTTTCAGGTATTTCAAATGGAGCTCCACACACAATTTCTTTGCTTTTAAATGACTCAATTGTAGCTCTGCTAATTTCAACTAAAAAAATAAAAAATAATTGAATGTGATTCCAGGGCCTTTCAGTCTTTCTTGACAGTGTTTAGTTGTATTCATCACTTCCGTTTCTGGATTTTCAAGCATTTTCTAGAGAAGATTTTTAGAATCACAAGGGCACAGCGTGAATGAGGGAGTGCACATTTTGTTCTTTGCTCTTGAGGAAATGTCTCTCTGGGTAAAAGCACCTTTTCCCTGCTGGTCATCTACTCTGCACATTATCAGTATTCCTTCAATGACACAAGAGTTTTAAAGAGACTTTCATCCCTCAGGGCTGTTCTTCAGGAGATCTTTGACGAGGTCAAGCTGGTGGATGTGCTCGACAGCGGGGACACGGCGCATCTGGCTATGATGAAGAGGCCGGACCTGGGTGTCACTCTCACCAAGCTCCACTGCTGGACCCTGACGCACTACTCCAAATGTGTCTTCATGGATGCGGACACCATGGTCAGTCCTGCCATGTTGTCCAAAAACCTGGCTAGACATAGGTTTCACCTGATGGTGATAATTTATGGCCCTCCAAGCTTGGTAGGGTCTCCCAGGGACACTTCAATGCTGGCTTCTGTCTGACAAGTGTAGCCAATGCAACCAGGACTTTTAATTTAAGTTTTATTCATTTATGTGTTATTTAGCTGCTTTAAGATGCGTACTCGGGTAAATGGCTTTAAAATTACAGGATGGATCAATATCATGAAGTGCTTGTGCTTGTGATGAAGTGTGTTGCATGAAACTGTGCTTAAGATTGATGCGTGTTCTGTGACGCATACATAAACGCAGTTTCTTAGTGTTGTATTTATCCCACAGGTGTTGTCGAACGTGGATGAGCTTTTTGATAGAGAGGAGTTATCTGCTGCACCGGACCCTGGCTGGCCCGACTGCTTCAACTCTGGCGTGTTTGTGTTTCGTCCCTCCAATGACACCTACGGGAAGCTCCTCAAGTTCTGCACAGATCACGGCAGCTTTGACGGCAAGTCCATGTCCATACCTGTGTCAATGCTTTAAACTACTTGCAAATTATTTAAGCTGACATTGTCTGCACTTTACACGTGTCAAATGTTGCCTACCGCAAGCCATTTTGGTCTTTTTGTTTTATTATTTTGTTGGAGTGGGGACCAGGAACGCCACTTCTTAGGGTGGGGTTACCTTGCAACAAAGACCACCTTGTTGATTTATTTTTTTTGGTACGTCCTGGAGATTTTGTTTCCTATTCAAACTATGTTACTGCTTCAGATCCCCTCTGGCCTCTTCAATCGTTTTTTTTAATTTTTCTCCCCATCAAATTATGACTTAATGTGACCTTTCTCCTGAGGAAAGCCAGTAATGGTCCTCTGGCATTACATAATAGAGCTGGCATTCTAGCACCAGGTTATGGCTCTACCAAGTTTGATGACGGCTGTGGCTTGTACTGGAAACAAAAAGCCCTTTCAAGGCATTCTCATTTATCGTGGTGATGTTGGCTAAGGCCTATTTTTATAAAGCGACCCCCTCTAGGTATTTTGTAATGGAATTTTGTTTTGATCCATGCTTCTTGGCCTTGAGATTTGTGAAAAGAGAAGGCAAGTCTTTGAGTGGATGGGGGCATTTGTTGCATTTGTAATATGTACATGGAATGTACAATATAAGGTAGGTGTGTGGTTTAACTACAGAATATAAAGCAATTGACTGTCAGGAACTATTTAACTTGCCTATAAAACACAAAAAGAAAATTTATATAAATCAGACTATTGACTTGCTCTATGAAAAGTTAGTTTACAATGAGTCTATTCTTGGGTTTTAGTTTGGCCAAAAGTAGCACTCTGCCCCAAGAGCCCGTGAAATCATTAAGTGACCAATTAGTTTGGGTAATGGCAGTTTTGTTTTGTTCATGAGCACAGTTGGGGCTGCTGTACAAAAAATTGAAAATCGACTGTTCATTAAGGTTGGCCCTCATTAAGTTGTTTATAAAAAATGCTGGAATGGAATAACTGCTCCTGGCCTGCATTAATGACTCCCAGTCTCATGCCGTTCCTATCACTATCCACTCCCACTTGTGGTACGTAGGGTATGATTTATAAGCGAGGTTTTTTGTCTCTGAAAGACTTTTCCATTGCCTGGTATGCTAACTGGTAATGCAGTAGTATATTTAGCATTGAGATTCCTTCATACGTTGGTAAAGTCTGCTGGTTGTTTTTGACCTTTAAGCGCCCCCCTCTGTTGGAATTAATTTTTATGATGTAGTTTAAGTTATGTTGAAACCATAATTAAAGGTGAGGCTTTCAATAACTTTTATTGGCGTAGTTCTACCCTGAGGTGATCTGAGCTCTGAGTGATTCATCCAATGCCAAGTTAAACTTCTGGTGGATAGGGACACATTCCTGCCGATAACTGATCATCCCTTAGAAGTTTAGGCAGCCATGTTAAGGAGTTGCTGACATCTAGCAAACCCTGTGGGGTTTTCTGCTTTGTGAAATGGATAGTGATGGTATGCCTATTTTAAAATGCTTTACCCCAGGGTTTCATGCTAGAATACTGTTCATTTATTGGTGGGAAGCTTTTTCTCATTTGAATTATGGATTCTTGTACTGTGAATGTCAGATGTTGGCTAATTTTGCTGTGTATACGTTAAGTTTCTTTATCCTATTGTACACTAAATCTAATGCCAGTAATTCCAAGCCTTTTGGTTTCATGTCAAAGCAACTTAACTCAAATCTGTGAATTTACATTTCACTGGCAACCATCCCTGTTAGCCTTCCGGCTTTGGCAGGACCTCTGGTGGTTTTGCTCAGTTTTCAAAATCGGAAAGAATGTGGCTACACCCTCAGCCCTTCAGAACAAATCATGTGTGAATTCACACAGCCTGCTCTGTCTGTGGGCATAAACTCTTGATACAATTGTTAATGACAGGCATCTGGTTAATGGTGAGTATTTTAGATGGATTAAACACTGGTGGTGCAAAACACTCTGAATTCGTTGGGGGTACCTCATCTGCTCGAGTGCAAGATGCTTATGAGCTTCGTATTCAGCTGCATCTGCTCTAAACTAGTACAACTTGCTTGAACTTCAAAGGCTACAGGGATCACACAATGAAACTGTCTGTATATCAATGGTAGAAGTTACTGTACATGGAAGTCAACTGTTTTTCAAAATGCCTTTGCAACCCAAAGAGCTTTCTTGATCACACATGGGCTAACAGAAGCTGTGTGAGTTGGTACAAGGGGTTTTTAATTTGCCTCCGTTCTGGCATTTAATCCAGGATGCATTGAAACTGCTCCTGTTCTGTGGCCATTATGGCTCTAGTAGTGAAGTGAGCTGAAGCTTTGTCTTTTCTATTGAGCAGCATGATGCTGTAGGTTGATTAGTGTTATCTGAAATTTGGCATTAAAATTTACATGGATTGGAAGGTCTCATGTTTCTGCCTTGTAAGTATCTGTATTTTTTGGAGTCTGCATTAAACGCTGGTTTTTTTTTTTTTTTTTGTGATTTGGGTTTCGCATTTGTATCTGACTCGATCAATGTGAGTTGCAGCCTCTTGGTCTGGTATGAAATGGGTATGACTGATCTCATGGGCCACTGCCCATTTGCCCCTCCTCCAACTCCCCTTCAAGTAGAAATCAATAGCCACATTTAACATGATTCACTGTAGCTTCTAGGTTCTGATTTATTTAAAAAATGAGCTTTTAAATTTGTTTTGGTGCGCAAGTTAACATCCAGCATTTATTAAAAATGTCAGGGCAAGTTTACCCATTAAAACTTTCAATGGTTTGTATCCCTAGCCTGGTAGGGTGGGTTTAAAAACTGTAGCCGTTGACATTTTGAAACTAAACGTGTTATTGCACACTTCGAATTGGTACAAAATTTAAAGTTGCACTATTATTTAATCTGTCCCCCTGTACTCATGTGGGATCCGAGTCTTGCCCTTGACTGGTCTAATATTGACCAATGTGGAAACCTTAAGATTATCTTCAGTTTCCATTGTGGTTGTACTGCATTAATTTACATCTTAAACGGGAGGTGTTTTCATTTTCCGTTTCCATTTGTTTTCTGCTGGGTGAGCTGTTCACGGTCAAGATCTTTACAAGCAGCAACCTCCTGGGACAATAATGGCCATATTGGCTCCTGGTACAGTTTTGTTTAGTGCAGTTTGAGGATGGGTTTTGCATGCTTCTAATTGGTTGTTTTTTTTTTTTATGGTTCCTTGCCCCTCAAATTGAAGGAAAATGTAACGCGTGCCAAGATTGGTTCTGAAATGCACGCTACTAATGGCTTATCTACAGTTGTGTTTGGGTCGAGTATTTGACGTGCCTTGTCTTTTGCATACTCATGTCTTTCCATTCAACAGGTGGGGATCAGGGAGTTCTAAATGGCTTCTTCAGTAACTGGGCAACAGCTGACATATCGAAACATCTTCCTTTCATTTACAACCTAAGCAGCATAGCAATCTATTCTTACCTTCCAGCATTTAAACAGTAAGTTGTCTTGTATAATATTTGTCTTAATGACCTGGTTTTGTGCATTACATTTTAAAAACCTAGCTGATGGTGCTAAAGAATCCATGGTCTCATGAAATCTTGCTCAATACTTGACATCAGGTTACCAGAGACTAGGGGATCCACCGCCTGTAAGCTAGGCTACCCCCACCCCCTACCTCAACAGAACCCAAAATAGAACACTTTACTTCGAGGCCCCTTTCGCACAGCCATGTAGAGCTGTTTAGAATGGAGCTAGACGCCAGGTGGCCTCCATGGAGCCATTCTAAGATCGCCATCTAATCATGACATCACAATTTTTCCAAAGTACTGGGTCCCTTCCATTTTACATGTGCTTTGCGATATGTGGGGAAAGTGAGTTCTGGCTGACGAATACTGAGGAGTGCCTGTTATTGACGTGTATCTGTGTTTGAAGCTGTCACTGAATATCAAGCGTGAATAGCTATGTGATCAACAAAGGGTAAAAAAACATTTGAGGCTCATTAAAACCAGGCATGTTGCCTAGCGTAATGTGTCCCAATAGGTTTTTTGATTTTGGGAGAATGGATTAGTCAGCTGTTGAAACTGAGCAAAGTCTTGTTGCTACATTTATAGTTGGAAAGTATAGTTTGTTAGTTTCTATGTCCTGTTTTACTGTATCTGATTTTGTCCCTTTTAAATGTTTTGCTTCATTCATGAGAGTAAACTTTAACCATCTCAAATTCATTTTTAATTGATTGAAAGTGTTGACTAAAATTGTACAAACCATTGAGTAATCCCCCTGCTTGTCCCAGGTACGGTGGCAACGCCAAGGTGGTCCACTTCCTTGGGCGGATGAAGCCATGGAGCTACACGTACGACACAAAGGCCAAACGTGTGCGGGGGGATGTCCAGGAGTCCTCCACACACCCTGACTTTCTGCTAAAGTGGTGGGACACCTTCTCCCTGACAGTGGTGCCCATGCTGACCAAGCGGTACGGGGACCAGCCTTTTGACTCGGGCTGCGACACGGTGAGTGGGTCTCAACCTCTCCACCTGAAGTGGTGTCAGGTCAGTGATGGGTGGCTGACGCTTGTGAGAAATAATTCTACTTCAGGGTTAGCGTTGCGTCATGCCAGCATCTGGGCTGTCCTGACATGTACAATTAATGCCACCTTTGTTCCCTTGCACTGTAATGCATTTGTGATATTATGAGTCAAACCATCAAGGAAATTATTTACTTGGCTGTGAAATGTCTTCTGTTGATCCTCTTTTCAAGGATGAAATGGCATACGTTCATGTTTCTCAAGCACAACCACCCATCTCCTCAGAGGAGCGCAAGCAGAGGTGGGAGCAAGGCCAGGTGGACTACATGGGAATGGACTCTTTTGACAACATACAGAAAAAGCTTGACTCTTTCCTTAAATAAAGGGGAGAGGCCTATAAGGGTGAGATACAGCAGTACCAGAAATATTCTTTGCTCCCAAACTCAATGACAAGTCTGTTCATATAGTTGCCCCTCCCCCCCCCCCCTCTTTTTCTTACAAGAACCTCAGATAACTTGGAGTTTGTGCTGTTATTACCGAGTAATAACTGTAGCAGTTCACTTATGTCAGATTTTTTACATGCAAAGCACGTAATACCATCTTTCTGGTAAAGGCAAACTGAAGCAGTAGCTTACCAACACCTGGCGGTTGGTGTTGAATACAATGTTTGGTTTTCTTTTAATGCCAGCAATATCAATATACAAGAAACTTTTATTTTAAACTTAAATTCCCCTTAACTGATACAAGGGATGGCCCTGTTATGCATTGTTTGCCACAGTCTTGGTCCTCGTAGAGCTTTGTGAATTTGATACTAGTTACGCAGTTAAGACACTCTTAGGGGCGTCTCATTCCACTGTGTAGGGGTGTTGTATTTAACCCCCACACAACCCTTAAGTTGTACAAATAATACTAATGCCTTGACTTCCTACATTGTTGCCTGAACAGACTTTAACAGCTTATGTGAGTCTTGAAGCAGTTTCCTCAGGACTTTACCCACAGTAGAGCAAGCTCTTCCCCATCAGCACGCTCCACGCTGCAACGTCTGGAGGCAGCCCTCTCTCACTCCCTCTCTCAGGAAGGCCTTATGGTGTGCCTATGGTCTCCTGTATGTCACTCTCGGTTTTCTAACTGGCTGAAATGGTGCACTAAATTCTTTTAGTTTGCTGCTGGTGCACTGTACATAATGTAGCCCATGCCACAGCCTTTTTAGCTGCGAAATCAATAAAAAAACCTCTTGCTGGGCTGTGTTTCTTTTTGAGCTTACTTTAAGGTTTTCACGTGTTCATTTGGAAGACACTTGTACCAAACGCAACTTGTGTGGCCATGAAAGCAATGTTCTCCCCACAGGCCAGTGTACATCTATAAAAAATATATGGTGTAACATCACGTCAATTAAAATTTTCATTTCTTTTTTCCATCCTTATACCAGATGTTTGTTTTTTTCCTCTTGTCTGTGTTAAAGGAGTCAGAAACTGTTAAACTACCTTTAGTCTGACTCAGTCGCAAACTCTAATTAATTTGGCAGGCAACTGTATCAGGGCTGGGCTCACATTTGTGACCTGGAGGAATTTTCCAGAAGCTAAATAGAACTAGTACTCATTGATCTGGTCCTGTACTTTTCCTGCTTCACATAGAAGCAGGGACATTTTATTTTTAAAAATAATAATAATTTAGTGTTGTAGATCCAAGCCACTTTCAAAGTTTGGTTCATAAAGTGTGCCATTTTATTTATTTTTTTGGGGGTGTTGGTATAAAGGACAGGCAACATTTGTGAAAGTGCACTGAGACAAACCTGAACAAGTCTCTGTTCTTTTAAGAGAGCTGGAGGTGGTTAAGGGCACAGGCATAGTATTAATATCCGCTGCCGCTACAACCTAAGGAACTTTAAAAAAACTTCCAATTTTGCAGTTTCCTAAAGGCACAGATATCCAGATGTGTATTTAAATAAAATCTACCTCCCTTGCTTAGTGGCCATCCTGGAAATATGCTCCATAAGTACGGGATATATTGTCTATTTTGCCTGATACCATGGGATCATACCATATCACAACTGGTGAACTTCCTACAAATCCATTTTATTGGGGTCGGGGGCTCTTGCTTGCCCCTGAAGCATTTGAACAAAAAGGCAAGTGAAGCATGGATAAATTGTTACCCACTACTCTAATCTGCAACGAGGAGGAATGCAGGAAACCAAGTTTACTGCTGCTATCGGATAATGGGCAACGCAGAAGGACCAAGAACAATACCTGGGTTTGATGGTTGAATGGTTAATAGTTTCAGCCCGGTGGTAGTGGTGTCTAGAACTAATTCATGGCCGAGTTAGGAATGGGCTTTGTTTTTAAACCTGTTTAGTTTAGTTACCAGATTAACATAGGCAGCACAGTACCTCACCATCTCCATAATTGCTTCACAGTTCCAGGGTCCTGGGTTTGAATTTCTCCATCTGTATGGAGTTTTCCCTGTGTCTGCGTGGCTTTCTTTTGCCTGCAGGACAACTGGAGTTCTTTGGCGCATTGGATCTACGAATTCATGGATATGCAGTAGCATCAGGTGCTAGCTACAGATAGGACTGTGGTACATTCACGCTGTGAACAACTTGTTACACTTTTCTGCAGATTCAGCTTGATCAGCACTCAGGTTTTGGTGTCCACATAAGACAGCACCAACTCTATCTCTTCCAGTTTTAATGGTATCTGACAGTTGCTAAGGGATGGGTGTCTTTTCATATTAATAGCTTCGAAAACAATGTTTACTAAAAGTAGAACTTCAAAGGACTCTCAGGATGACCTCAAGGAAGTACCTCTTTCAACCATCTACTTTAAAAAAGCCTGTTGAGGTATGTCTACATTTCAGTTATATTACAGTTATATTTAATGAACAATGTGTACAATGTGATCTTTCCAAACAAATCATTCAGCTGAGCATTTGAAATGCAATACATGAATAGCAGATCATCGCATTGCCACATAGGAAAACAGTTGTGATTGGTTATACTGTCACCACACAATATTGTAAGCCAGACTCTCTAACAGTTGCTGTTTGTGCTGGCGCCACCATAACACATCTTGAAAATTCAGCTTGGCCACTTGCCAGCACCTATTGCCTGCATTAGGGCTATGTTCACCAAAATAGAGCCCTCATTTCTGACCGCTCTGTATATGTGCCTGAGATGACAGGCAACTGTGTGCAACTGAATTTTGTGGCAAACTGAAGAACATTCAGAGGCTTGCCCACACAGCACCTCTCTAAAAGGTTGACAGGTCTGTTGAGAGAAACTGTTTTTGTTTTTATAAAAAAATAAGTTTGAATCACAGTTCACTGTATCATATCAAATCGTTTGACATAAACCAAAATAGCTCTTTGATAAAATAGCAAACAGAAGAATATAGAATTGAATTAAAGTAAATCACTGTTAAGCAAAGAGTCAATCCTCTAGTAATGTCGGTTTTGAGCACATTCTAGTCGTTGTTAACCACTCGCCCAAGTCATTGTCACCACCAATGAGTCAGCAGCAGATAAATTATTCAATAACTTTGCTCCGAAGATTGGCATCCAAAAATTAATTACGATAGGGTCAAATAGTTTGAAAACCAGCTGAAAGAGCTCTACGGAAATCAAGGGTCACACACCACTTCTTATCACCCCCAAAAATATGGACAGGCAGAGAGGTTCAACAGAACTCTCCTCTCTATGCTGAGGACACTGACAGAGTAACAGAAAACTGCCTGGTAAATATACTTATAAATATATATATATTCATAAATAAATACATATATATATATATATATATATATATATATATATATATATAAAGCTCCTGCACGCCTATAGCTGCACAAATAGCCAGTGGCAAAGACATTCATAAGTGAAACTTTATTGACCATTCAAATTAAAATATATTTCAGGAAGGGAAGTGTATAAACCTCTTTAAGTATTGAATGATCCACCTGAAGAGTAATTCTTACACTATTGAGTCTGATATGAATTTGTGAGTGAACAGTTATATGGTTGGCCAAAAAAGGTGACAGTTTTCAGAAAGTGTAGTGAGACATGATTACTTTTGTTAATGTTATGGTTTCTAAACGAGAATGCATAGGATTCTGTTCTAAATAGGTGTTTGTCTTTGGTTAGTTCCAAAAACAATTTTAAAGGTGGATTCGCCAGACCACAGCACATTTTCCCACTTTGTGGCAGTTCATTTCAGATGCGCTCCAGCCAAGAGAAGTCGTCGGCGTTTCTGGCTATTGCTAATATATGGCTTCCACTTTGAGTAGTAAAGTAACTTGCATTAAGATGCAGCGACGAAGTGTGTACCGACAACGGTTTTCCGAAGTATTCCCGAGCCCAAGGGGATATATTCAGTATAGACGCTTGTCGGTTTTTAAGGCAGTGCCATCTGAGGGCACGTAGATCATAGGAATTCAATATTGGTTTTCAGTATTGCCCTTTACGTAAAGAGATTTCTCCGGATTCTCTGAACTTTTTATTAATATTATGGACTGTAGATCTTGAAATCCCTAAATTCCTTGCAATCATACGTTCTTAAAATATTGGCATGTTTTATATATGTGGTGAACCTCGAACCATCCTTGCGTGTAAACGACTGAGCCTGTCGTGAATGCTCATTTTATAGCCAATCATAATAGAATCACCTGTTACCTATCAACGTGTTTACCCGTGGAATGTTCCAAACAGGTGTTTTTTTTCCAAAATTCCTCAACCTTCCGTCTTATATTCCCCGTCCCAACTTTTTTGGAACATGTTGCAGGCATTTAATTTAGAATGAGTGTATATTTACGAAAAACAATACAATTGATTAGGTAAAACATTCATTATCTTGCCATTGTACTGTTCTCAGTTTAATACAGGTTTAATACACACAGGATTTGCAAATCATCAATTTCTGATGTTTTTTTTTTTTTTTTTACATTTAACACATTGTCCCAACTTTTTTGGAATTAAAACTTTCAACTTTTACTATGTTTCAGGATTGATATGTTAGCAAAGGTAGTTGGGGGGGGATCTGGTCAATCTGGAATTTAGGAGTAATCACCAGTCACTCCGCAACTAACCACGAAATTATCAGCGTGGTTATTATTATTATTATCATCTATTATCATCTACTAAATTTAACTTAATTGGAAACGGAATATTTGTTAGTGTGCAAGCCTAACAAGAAAAATACAAATTTTGTGGTACATTGGCGTCATCTAGTGGCGTATTATATGCAAATATATATATTGTAACGGGGATGGCGAAATGCGTCTCCCCGTTGCTAGGGACTCTAGCCACCCTCGCGGGGGCTGCC
>JAOYSI010034340.1:3483-30043 GCA_025775065.1 Hiodon alosoides
TGCCCTGCAGCACCCACCCCTGAACACGTATGCGCGCTCGGAGGATGATACACCTGGGCGGCGCGTAGCAGGAGTGTGTCCCCCCGCGATTGCCAGGGCCTTTGGAGATACCGGCGCTCCCGCTGGAAGCTGGTGTGCCTTTTGATGCAGACGAGGTCCCCGATGGGCCCCTTCCTCCCAAATCCCTTTAGCTTTAGAAGTTAACTAGAGCAGGGCGGATTAAACCTGAGTTAGAAGATTGGGAGGCATCAGAAGCGGATGAATCCATCCACAACAGCAGGATTGCCCGAAGTGCGTTCATAGGTTGTTGTTTTTTTATTTCCATGCCGCAAAACAACGATAAAAAATTATTTAGCTCCCAGGAGAACTAAGCTTTTTAAAACAGCAATGATGAATCTAACAGACGCATATTGGTACAAATGATACTTTTCCAGTTTGACCAGGGACAAAGCTGTCATACCTCTATGTGAAAGGCACATCTATGCACAAAAATATGAGCGGAACTCAAGGATTCAAATAGTGTCTGAATTCAATAATCCTAATTTTCTCTAATCAGGTGCCGAGCGTTCTCTGCAGGCCTGGGAACAGTTGAGTCGCAACACGTAGCATTGGATCCCATTCCCTCAAGCTCCCGTAACAGTTCTGTGTCCAGAGGTTTTTCAAACATGCACTTACTTTTATCCGCAGTACAATTTTACACAGATTTTTTTTTTTTAAACAAGCAGAGCCTTATTTCGACGTCTTTATGTTAAAACCATGCTTTTTACCCAGAGAATTTCAGCGATGTCTGCAGGCGCGCAGCAGCGCATTAAAAGGAAAGCCTCTCTACAAAGAGCTCAGAAGCATTATAGATTTTATTCAGGTGTGGGCTTTTAGGGCCCACTGGAAATAGCTAGCTGTGCTCCTGGACGCGTTGATTGTTCACTCATCCCGGCTTGCCTTTGTTGACATTCTAAACCTCCAATCACAGAAAGGGACTAATCAGAGTCCTTGTATTGCAGCTGCACTGAGGGGGGACGGCAGACAGAAGGGGTGGCCCACAGTTTGGCTTGCTGCACTGAAAACAAAATCTGAGAAGGAGATATCAGATATATCCCCAAAACAAGGTAAGCCAAAATGACCACTTTCTTAGCGGAAAGACCTACTTAACCTACTTATTATTTTACGGAATATTTTATAGAAATGGTTACTGGTACTGGTACATGCCTTTCTCAAGGGTACAAAAACAAGGCCCTCCTCAGAATTGAACTTGCAACCTCCTAGTTAAAGTGTAATAGCTTAGCTTCTAAATCATCTGTAGCCCCAAGATTTTAATTACTCAGTTCTTTAGCCGATGATTTAAAAAAAAAAAATCACATGATGAAACACTCCAATCCAAATTTTAAAACATTGTTTATATTTGCGTATGATTGCCTCCAAATTCGTTTTGACTGTTCTGTCTATATTAAAATAACAGGGATGACTTGTTTTGTGATTATGATTATTATGATGATGATTTTACCAGATTAAAAACATTTTGAGTTAAGATATCTCAATGCATTTAAAACGTGAACAATCAGACATGATCACAGAGAATATGGTTGCTTAGTGAGAGAAAATTTAAATTCTAACTTGAGAGATCTGCAAAACTATAGTCACTGGAATTCACAAAAAATATATTTATAAATAACAATACATATGTGTGTGTGTATATATATATATATATAAAAAACAGCCCGTTTTCCTAAATGGCCCTTTTAACGGTGATATTTATATAGAAAATACCAGTGATTGACAAACTGCTCCATAATCTTAATCAAGTGGTGAAAACCAGATCCTAGCATTACCCTTCACTCTGGGGATACTTTAGCGTTTACACGAATCGCTCTTAATTGGTCACGTGTTAGAGCGCGTCAGTCATTTATGAAGTATTATGGGGGGATCGCTGTAATAGTAGATGCGTCGCCACGACATTTCGTAACATACTAACGATATTCACCGATTTGAGCAACGTCAAATACAATTAGCTCAATACGTCAGCTCAATTATATAAACAAAAAGGCAGGGGAAAATAATCGGCCTTGTGCTTGGGGTCATTTTACAGCTGCAAGGTGAATTTTCATGACACTTTTAGGTTTCAGCAGACTAGAGCCAGTTCTCTTCTAGGATTTCCTCCACCCATTTCCCTCTCAATCCTGACAAGTTTCACAGACCCTGCGGCTGAGGAACATCCCCATAACGGGAGACAGCCAACGCCATGCTTGACATTACGGATGGCGTTGACTGGGCGGTGTGCTTTATTCAGTTGGTGGCAGAAGTAACAGCATCTAGACTGAAAAATGTTTCCATTCTGTGAGTTATTTGGGACTCGCTGGAATTTACTCCTGTCTGCATTGAACTGCGAAGCTCGTGCAGTTGACTTCACACAGGAATCCCTGTGTTTCCTCTTTAACTTTTGGCTCAGTCTACTGTAAAGGTACAGTCTAATCTGGGCAGTGTCTGGGTGCTACGATACGCCGTCCAATTACTAATGATTGACATCAGTGTGCTTAAACATGTATTTTGGAGCACCTCGGATTTTGTGGTCAAATCCTTTCTTTAAATTCAGTGAGGGAGTGTGTAGAGTGGAGCCTACAGACCTGTAGGGCAGACTGCACTGTTGATCATCATACATACGGGCTATTCCTTGTTTAGCACGATTTGTGGAGACATGTGCTGGCTGGCTCTGTGCTGACTTAATGGAATGACCTTCTTTTCTCCGGGGGAATCTCAGGTGTGCTCTATGGGGCCGTTTCACAGAAACCGTGGGGCCAACGTAGCTCCCCCTTTTAAGACAGTGCATTTCTCCTTTAATGGGTCGAAATCGCAGAGCGTTGGGTAACGTAGTCCGCGGCCATGAGGACCATAGTGACATGGAGGAGGCAGAAACCACGCTGGTTGGATGACATCATTATTCATCCATGTTTAAGCAACGGCTACATTTGTTTCCACACGATGCGATAATTGCCTTAACATTTTTGGGCAACGCAGATGGATAACTCGGTTTTAAAAATGGCCATTTCCAACAGCGAGGCTAACGCGGAATTCGATAGGAAAAAGAAAACAAAGAGAAGCGATGCAGATTATGGCTATCTGCTGCCGTGCGTCGGCGACGCTGATGGCTAACGGTCAGACCTCTGGCTTTTTCCTCTCTCCTGACTGGAGAACACAAAAGCTTGCATGGGCAAGCGTACAGCCCAGGCTCATAGACGGCGGCGTAAAGGTCAGCAGTGTCATGAATAAAACACAAGACCTACACAGCTGGAAAAAACTAAAACAAAGTCAACGCAGAAAACAAACCAGTGGCTGCTCCTCCAGCGTTGTGGCTTTTACAAACATATTAACTGGGTATGGCTTAGATAAATGGGACAACAAAAACAAAAAAAATTATAGAATGGTAACAATGGTTACAGCCGGAAGAGGAAAGGGCAAGATTTCACAAAACAAAACCTGCTTGTAAAATTATATGTAGTTGAACTCTTTCTTAAAAAACCGAACATGACTGAAGGTATTGCAGGTAGTGAAACCTTCCCTGGAGGGCTATATTTAGCTGCTAATTGGTATCACTTTTTGAGTCCACCTCCATGCCTGGATCCAACCTAGAATCCATGTTTTTCTTCACATTTAGAGTGCTAATGTATTCATAACACAAGACTTTAACCCATGCCTGACTCATTGATAAATGGTTTGCTTTTTCTGTCGGTAACTCACCAATGGATAATATGGTGGGATCTTCAATACACCCCCCTCACGCTGCACAGGTGATTTAGCCATTTCTTTTTACTTGCGGTGGATTCGTTTGAACCAAACCAGGTTATGAACCAAGGAGGTGAGGTTGTTCATATAAGGGGTACTTAATCACGCAGAGGTCCAAAAACCAAATATGTGTATTTAATTTTAACATATAAGTTTGAGGTCTATTTTCCAATAATTCCCTCTATTATTATTATCATTATTGTCATTCATAATAATTATAACTAAACATATCTACTCAAGTCTTGTAAGTTCAGCATATTGTGTTCATGGATCAAAAATGTCAATCCAACAACAACCATAATTGAACCATTTCTGTTGTGAGGACATGTTGAATAAGTATGCTACTTCTGGAGCATTTCCATGTGCTATAAGACGATGGGCGAAAAAAACCCAAGTGAGTTTGTAGTCTCTGATTTCAGAGAAGTGCTATGGGTATGTCTGCTGTCTCCTCGGGGATTTCCAAGGTCTCTGGGATTCCTTACATTCTCAAACGGGATGAGTCACCTGACCATCTCACCTCGTTCTCCAGAGACGTCAGTCTTTGAATCTGATGTTAAAGATTAATTGTATTTTACTGTTTTTTGTGACAACAGTTTGCTAGGACTCGCATGCGCTCATTTTGGTAGGCAGCGTACAAAATGTGTGCTGTTAACCAGAAAACAAGTTTGCCTCAGAGTACATACTGAATTAGGTTAAGTTCAGTTCAAAGTGGAAAAACCTTATTATTTTACTTATTATAACTTTTTTTGCATACTTCCTTAGGGCACTACATTTCGGACCACGTGCCTGCGTAGACAATGATCAGCTTAACTACACTGAAACAGAAATGCGTCACTTGGCTGGCCGGTTGGTATCACGGATGTTCTCCGTGTTTAGAGGTGAATGAAGAAGGTTTTAATATTCCAGTCAGCAGTGTCCTACTTCACATAATGGCACGATGATGTGCAAGCACTGTCCTAATGGGGATCCCTAAGGTGGCCCAAAGCAAACAACCAACCAATCAGAAAAAGCTGACAAACTGTTACCGGGTGGAAGTTAGGGCAGGTTGCCAGTATCACCCCCACCAGCACACTGTCTCCCCTTTAAAGGGAAATAGAGAACTTGAGGTGAATTATAACTTAGAGTGCACGTTAACACGCGTATGTAAAGCCACAAGACCATAGACACTTCCGACAGACTTCTCTTAGAGATTTTGAACCCCATTACTCAAATTTAGTATTTTTCTTTTCCTAAAAATTAGAGCGCATTCTATTTGATTGACTTATTGAGATCGTGGAAAGAATGATCCCATAATGAACAGATGTGAGCCCCATGGTGCAAGATCTCCAGCCCCTCCGAGGAATTACCGAGAACCGGGAGCTTTGTAATAAATGAGCAACTTCAAACGATTAGGAAGGCTTGTTATCCGTCTGTTCTGAACCCAAGCGTGGAAGAGGAGTCTGGCTGCAGCCATGCAGAAATACCGTGTCACAACATCCCGAACAGCTCGCCGCAGAACTTCCTTTTCAGGGCCATTTGAATCTGCACACTTCTAAAAGCAGAGAACTCCGACGCTAAGAAAGAGATACACAGCGCAAAATATCACAGTTGTAATGATAAAGGATTTGATCTGAAAGTGAACTCATCAATGACAAATCTTTCTGCGATTAGAGATCATGACAGAATCTAGGCAGCGCAATTGTTCCCACATTTTATATAGCTTTATATAAATACAACAAATGGTGGAAGCGCCGCAATTTAAATACAGCAACCTTAACGTTAAAGGAACAAGAAAATAACAATCATTCACCGTTGCGATAATAGATTTATATTAAAATAGCATACTACTGTGGATACAACGTGTCGCAACTACACTATTGGAAGGCACTCCAAGCACAGGAGTGGTCTATTTTTAGAGCTCAGAACATTCCTCCCAGCTGAAGTTAATAACCTATATAACTACATTATTTCTGAAGCTTGTCAAGTCATACGGGTACCTCTGAGTTGCAACCCACAAGCGCCCGCACAGAGGTCTGCTGTGGCAGGCCAATGCACGTGTGCTGTTTACAATGGGGCCAATCTGGTGCACAGAGCGAATTCTGTGCCGGGCTCTTAAACCGAAACCTTGGACTGGGATACGGAACAGTGCCTTTGCAATCTGGGAATCGCGGGAACCCAGCCAAGGTGGCAGCACAGCCCGTACCCCAATAAGCAACCTCTCCATATGAAACAGGCTCGCTTTGATTTTCCCCCGGCTGCCCCAACATAATGGCCTCCGCATCTCCTGGGCAACGCCACCTGGTAAGCCCCCATAGCCAAAGAGCCCGAGATACAGCGCGGTTACATCCGCAGGGGCTTCTAGCGTTCAGCAGACCGCACAACCCTCGCCGGCCTGACCGCTAGTCTACCACAAGCCATTGTGAGGACTCATCAATGGCCTTTTCATTCTGATTGATGGGCCTCGTTCAACGCCATCTGGTCAAGGATGGATCGCATTAATCATATCTCAAAACGAGAGTGACTCTTCCGGCCGCATGGCACGCCCCCCCCTGGCCCCCTTACCCCCGCCTCTCGGTGCAGCGAGTGACGGGGAAGACGAGAGAAGGGTGCCTTCGATGCTCGCTGGCGCTAATGAATCAGAAGTAATTCTCACGTAGAGAGAAACTCAATTTGGGCTAATTATGTATTTTTTTCTCCCGCACCATGTAAGGCTTTGCTGTTGGAGTTAAAATTCTAAACTGCCAGAGAGTCACCATGAACAATGAAGGGCTCCTCTTGACAGGCGCGCTCCTTTCAATTAGATAATACAGCAAAAACTACTGATTGCAGAAATTAAGTGAATGAGGGGGGAAAAAAAAACACATTAACATTTAAAATCCATAATGGAGGGAGAGGCAGCCTTTTTTCAGGAATGCTCGTAATTATTTCACTCTCTGTGTAGTGAAGAAATGCAATTACTAGATTCAGTGCGCCCCGATATTAGCATTGCTGAGAGAGCAATTTATTTGTAAATGCAGTTGACATGTCTTCATATTGTCTGCGAGAAATTATTTCTGCTGTATTCCAACGACAGACATCAGCTAAGATGGCCCCAATAGTTTAATCTTTCCCGAGAGCGATTGTTTTGTACAAAACCACATTAAGGGGAGTTTTGACCCAAATATAATCACACATATGAGCAAACTTAATGAATAGGGAAGAAAGAAACAATATAAACCCCTGAAAAGAAAATGAGAGAATAGGGAGGGAAATACGGCTTTTATCCGGAATCTTCTGGCAGTCCCGCCTTGTATCTCTTCAGCTTTGCATGAAGCCTGATTAGGTGTTGAGTAAATAGGATCTTCTGTCCATACGATCAAAGGAAAATTGTTCTTCCAGCCATTATTAGGTGGCCTGAAGCTTATGGGTTAGGGGGTTTTCGGTTTCAATTGACGAGGATAGCTGCATTGTTTCATATTCTGGAGTGCCTTATACACGGTCCTACAGACGTTTCCTCTTTAAGGATTCTTATCTCATTATCTTATCTTTAGCATTGATCATGAACTTTTTCCTGCTCCTTTACACCTTCACTTGTGACAACTCCACTGCTGTCAGAACAATCAAAGTCAGGCGTGGAGATGTTCTCCCAACAGTTACATCCCGTCAAGCATTTTGAAGGCCAGAATAGTCACATGACTTTGGCCCAAGTCAAGCTGGTCATTAGCTCTGTGTTCGCTATCTGTGAGTTCACTGAGAGTCGTTCGCTCACAGCGAACACCACCGGTGTCAGCTCACCTAACCCAGGCCAACCGCCTTATTTGCTCCACTGCACCACACCCAATCCCTGGCCAAGCATTTGGGGCCCCGCCTCCAAGTACTTCTTCTTTCCATACAGTGCTACCCTGAGTTTGGTGTCTTTCATGAGGAAGTAATTTCATTTCTTGCCTTGTCATTGGTCATACTGCACTATATACCATCCTTTTGACTGACACATTTAAAGTCACTCATCGTAAAGCTCCCAGCTTCTTTGGTGTCGTACAAGAACCATACTGGGGCTGAATTTTTTTCATTCTTTAATGCCTAAGTCAGGTTGCACAACAGTGGATTTTATAGTGTCATGAGGATCAGATGAGTTGGCAAAGGCCACCCAAAACCTGATGATCCCATACATAATTTTTTGGAAACAATCATATAACCTGCACAACCTTGGGAGCTTTCAACTCACAGCAGGATGAGGGATGGAGAAAGCGAGAAATGGGTAGCAGTCCTGGCACAGTAAGAGAGATATCAGATTTAATGCTGTGCTGTGGGGACTCCTTGCTGCCAAGAATGCTAATTCCAGCTCTGGCTAATTCCAGCTCCAGCAACAAAGGAGTAGTGGGGAAAGAAAGAGGAAAAGAAACTAATGAAATTAATTGTGATAGCGAGATTTGTATCCCAGATAAATATTTGAAATAACCCTCTATCTGAGTTCTATCTGATTGGTTAAAAAAACGAATCAAAGGCTCATCGGGTCGGGTATATGTCTTTCATGTGGACAAGTGAGAGGAAAACGTATATATTTTTAATGTGGAAAAAGTACGTCAAATTTGTGTTTTCTTGCACTTGGTGTGTGCACATTGCTGGTTGGGGAAGTACTGTAAATATTTCAGAAGACCTTGTGGGTTCAGCAGTTTAATTCAGCGCCTGCTTTCAGAGCAAATAAAACCTTCATAATGGGCTTCTATACAGCTGCAGATAATCTTCGGGTTAAAAAAAAAAAAAGAGAAAGATGTGTTACTTACTATGAATTACAAATTACCCAGTCAGGTCTCCTTGTTGCCATGGTTTTTGAGCGCCGTATTTGTCCAAAAAGAAAAAAAAGAAAAAAGAAGCTGATTCTCTTTCCTTAGTGCCCCGTTGATGGGTGTCCGCCTGTCTTTGTTAGGTTTGGTCTGGTTCTAGTGAGCCATCTGCGACGGGACGCTAAACGCGGGCGTCTGGATCAGAACTCCATGACCGGGGTGAAGGGACAGCTGGGTGCCAGGGGTGCCCATGGAGCCTAAAGCCCCCTTTTCTCTTTCCATGTGGCAGGCAGCAACAGAAGGGGGCAGGTCAGTAGTTTCTGGCAAGACGGCAAAGTGCGAGAGAAAATGACGAATCAAAATCCTTCTTTTCCCTGAATGGCGAATCAGGATGCGGTAAACAAGAGCAGGCTAACGTTATTATTTTTTTATTGTTGTTTGTTTTAAACATTTTTGATTATACAGGAACCGCCTCTGACATGTAACAACGAGACATCATTTTCACAGTTCCAAAATTGTCAACTGTGGTAGGTTTTTTAAATGGGTTTTAGGTTAAAATGGTTTTGGGGGTGGGTTGGGGCAGCAAGGAAGCCGTCTTTGTGATTTATGTATCCTGATATATCGACAACTTTAAGAATAAATGACACATTCAGAGATCACCAAAACCGAGAGATTTCCCTCAACAAGAGGTCATCGTGCAGAGTATATTCAGACAATGCGGGGCCTGGGAGCCTTGGCACAAATACCGTCTGTATGTCTGAGTCCGTTTGATGACTCCTTAGTTGGCCAAAAAAGTGCTGTGGCATTGAAAAACAACAGCATTCAAAAATAAAACAGCATGCAATCCACCTAGGCGTCTGTTAAAAACACTCCAAAATGCACTGCCCCTTATACGACGAGTGTGGGGTTGGGAATGTCCAAGACTGGCACGCATGAGAGTTTCCCCCCAGACAGAATCCCAACTACTCGGTACTGTTCACAGTATAATGATGTTTACTGCAGGTGTATTATAATAAGCTAACATTCGGTTTCAGCGTTTGTTTTCCTGGAAGCCACAACGAAGATGCAAGGTGCAATTTCAGAACCACTCGGTTGCGATTTATGGTCGCGACACCACTGCTCCAGGAGAGTACAGAAAAAAGGGAACCTTCCCAGTAATTTGTCGCATTAACAAAGTGCCGCATTTGTAATGGTTATTTAATTCTTCCTTAATTGCGGAGGCTTAAGTGGATGACCCCGACACGTTGTAAGTGTTTAACCATGCCTAATTGGTGGAACAGCGTCCAGAATGAATGACAAAAGAGTAATGCGGGTAATTACTGTAGGCAGTGACAACGCATCCAGTGAGCAGGAAGACGGTTATTTATGTAACCTTTTCCTCAAGGCAACTTGTGTGGAGGCAAGGATGGCTGTGCTTGTCCGTGTACGTTAATTATTGTCATAGTGAAGGACTACAACGAGTAGGGGACGTTGTTTGGATGTGTGGATTTAGACATTTTTTTGCATGAACTAAAAACAAAACGGTTGGCTTGGATTTGATGATAATCTCAGTTAAAGCGGAGGACACTTTGATGTGCGGCCTGCAAACGACCTGTGTGGCTTAAATTTGGTTCTTGAGACTTTTTTGTCATTAGCCGATTCACTCCGTGTGACCCTGCGAGTCGGAACCCTGAATTCGAGCCGGGCCGAAACGAAGCCCAACACTTTGTGCGGGAACTGGTGCTATCCGCTCAACGGCGAATTATCAGAGGCAGACAGCCACTCAGGCCCCCACATTAATAAAGACAGATGCTTGTCCATATTTCCTTTTTTCTTCTTTGGCGGCAGCTGAAGCTGCCTTTGTCAAAGTCTTATTAGATACGGCTTTCCTGGTGCTCCACCTGGAAGAGTTAACTAGGTTAGTGTTGCCTGTATTTACATTGCATGGTATGCTGACAGGCCGGTCAGGTGACATTTGAACCCTCTGGAGGCCTGGTGAGGAGGGAGGGGTGGGGGTGTTGGGGGAATGAGGTTCTTCTGATTAGAGCGGTGGAGACAATGAAACCTCTAGTGCGTGGGATGCCAGGCTGCATTTATCCTCCCAGCAGGCCTGCATCTTCAGGCAGATCAGTCTAATTTAATGTGCCTTTCGCCTGGTAGCCTGTGATGAATTGAGATATGCAGTGGAGGGGGGCAATTTCACCTTTGTTGGGTTCATTTACATGATAAATAGCCGGGCCGGGGGATGAGCCTTTTTGTCGCTGTCCAGACCAAGGCGGCTGGAAGTGCTTGGCAGGTGTATCCACTGGTTAAAGTGATTATCTGCACATTGTAAGCTGTAGCAGACAGTTCACCGAAGGGCTTGTCCGCCAAAGCACTCGGGTGCACTTCTGCGTTGCGTGAGTAATGTATGTCAACGCATCATTTTCTCTCTATTCCTCACAGCCACGACAGAAATGCAGCAGCTAATAGAATATTACATCACACACCGTTGAACATATTTCTATACTCTATTACCTGTGGCTTGTTCATTGAAAGCATATCGTTGTTTAAATCATATAAATTGTTTTTTATTGTTTAATTTCAAAATGCATTTGTTTGTGGTTTAAGGGTGTGCATTTATATTGATTGCAGTAAATTACAAATAATTACAAATGGCAAATTTAAGTTTCACCAACATTATTTCCTTCTAGCTGTTTCATTAACAGCAATAGGTTAATTAATCTCAATAGGTGGCTGATATCAAACAATTATAGATTGAGAAAATCTGTTAAACCTAATTTTGTCCATTTATTACTGAGCCCCCCATCCCTACCTCCCCCAGCCACACAATTGGCCTGGTAATCAAGAGGACCCCCCCAGAATTTCCTCACCTTGCCCAAAGTCCCCAAGTCCCCAAGTCTCAGCTCCGATTTAAAGTGTTTTTGCTGGGACTTCACATCTGCTCACAATTAGCAGACACACGGAAGCCGTTGCACAGGAGAATCAAGTGTTCAACCTTTAAACAATCTGAAAGTATGCAATGTAGAAACATAAATATATACCCTAAAGATCCCTTCACACTCGCATCTCATAGCAGCATGCTTTAACTAGCAATCTGTGGTATGGTTAAGTGGTTATATTATTGATTAACCTACTTAACTGGAGACAACTGGAGCCTTGATACAATTAAAAAACCTTAAACTCAGCAATCATATTTAAGTGTCATGAATTACAATTAATTTGAAAATTGTTAATCACATTGACTTCTGAATGGACTAGGTGTGTAATTTAGCAGAAATGATATATCAGATACAGTGTTAGTCACTCATGGTGTCCCCCAAGGTGCTGTTCTTGGACCAACTCACCCAACACACATTCACCAAGCTCCGCAGGTCAAACAGATCACCATAGTCCCACTTCCCCACCTGGGCAACATGGCTCACATGATACTTTGTTTCCTAAAGATGCTGAAAAGCCCATTCATGCTTTAATTTCTTCAACAACGGACTATTGTACTGGTTTACCATCTGATGCAAATGAAATAAAAAATAGAAATTTGGTGACAGTGTCCAAACTTCAGCGGCTCTAATTACCACCCACACTACATGTAATGAGCATGTTAACACTGTACTTTAAAAACTACACTTGACACCCTGTTTCAGGTGTCAGATAGAACACAAGAACCTCAGGCTCCATAATACCACACTGACTGACTGCATACTCCAGTCAGGTGATGACAACTTTCTCAGTTTCTGGCAGGTTAATACAACGCACCTGGGCTTAACAGCCGTTAAAATCTGCAATCCCTATATTTCTGAGTCTTGCAGGAGAGCATAAGGAGTCCCTTTGAAAAAAACGCTTTGCGTGATGTTTCCAGTGGATTCTTGAGAATAGGAAATGGTATATGAAATTATTTCTCATAAAAGAAGATGTCAGGGTACTTTCTTGATATTATGTACGTAGACAGTGGAGGTTTGATTGAAACACATGATGTTGTAATAAAGACTGTGAGATATTCAGGAAGTGATATATTGAAAGTACCGCTGTATGTACCGCCGGCAGCCTTTAACTTATTATCGCGTTGGAGATTTATTTCACACTTGAATAGATAAAGATGGGGCTGCTTTATCTTTCGTATCTGTGCAAGTATTACTGCGCAGTGATTTCATACTAGTAACCCAAAAGCAGACAGGACATTACCTAGTAGGAGAGTCAGTCAATTTGATGGGAGGGAGATTCCTTCACATGGCCTAGGTGCAGAATGACTGGCCACCGAAATCGTTTCGGTTGGTCGAAATACATGAAGACATATGGGTTTGTAAGTCATCGGGTTTGTGGGACAACAAGATAGCTATCAAACTACTGACTGCACCTAAGGGGAAGAGCGTTGCCTCTGGACGTAGGCAAATAACCATTCATTAAAATATTCACAAGTATAGACAAGTCTGTAAACACTCACATTAATCTGGGGAAAAAACAAAACCATAGTTACCCATAGCTGCCCTTTATAAGGCTTGAATACAAGTAACCACTAAGGTTAGGGAAGGGAAGAGCTTGTAACCTTTTATTTCTTTAAGCAAGGAACTTAACCTGAATTGCTGAATTGCGAAGTATAAACCAGAGGCTGAGAAAAAACAGGAGAAATAAACAAAAATAAATTAAATAAAAACATCCAGCACAAAAGTGGCTGTATTGTGTGAAATTTGTTTGGGGATTATCCCATGGACTGAGCGGAGCGTACCAATACCTTCTAGACACCCGTTATCAGATCGACAGCCTGCTTATGCGGTGAAATACGTTTCTGCTGAGTTCTGACGACGCCACTGATTTTTTCCGACTTCACAGTAAGTTCTGCCGGCAACATCACAACAGAGTTACGGGCCTGCGTGGTCTTGCTTGTTTGTCTGCAAGCCCCCATTATCACAATGCAGCTTACAAAGAACCAGAAAAGCCAAAAGAATGGAATCAAAGATCTGTTAAGCTGTCCTCAAGGCACAAAGCCCAGACTCAAAGTTTTTTTGAGTTCTTCTAATCTTTTGAAACAAGACAGCATTTGCTTTGTGTGTGTTTTACACACCCGAGGGGGCAAAACAAAACCATGCCTCCCCAGACAAATAAATAAATAAATAAATATGAACCCCACCTATTTGATTGCCCATGGCTTTGGACTGCGCCCAAAGTTTCCGTAAACCTCTCTGCCTCCGCATGGCGGTAATTGCTGAGTAAATGTTGGACAGCGCCGCTGTTCAGAGAGGCCTAACGTACAGAAACAGATGAAGCCGGGCTGCGGGAGTGCCAGCCCGCGCAGTCTCCAAACGTTTTCATTCCGCCCAAAACCCCTGCATCGCTCGTCCAATTTGTGCGACTGATTTACATCTGCTGTACAGATGGGAGTTTGGTAGGCAGATGTTATGCACACGACAGGGGGAAAAAAAGCCAGAAAGCCCCACTTACCATCTCAGTCGGTAGCCTTGCCGGTGACTCGGAGGGTGCGCCACAGAGAGGCGGCTGAAGGCCTTGCGTTCTGCCCTGAAAACACAAATCACGCCTGGGTCAACGGTGGCCCTTCTCGCTCGCCAGCCTCACTCAGCGTTTACTGGAGCTGACATTTCCGATTGCAGAGTGAAAACAAATTAAATGAGCGTCTCGGGAGGATCAGCAAGGAACATTTGATTTCTTTGCACCTCAAACGGGACAAAATATATAACAGGAAAACGACACTGCGCCCCTAATATGAGGGAAAGTGTTGTTATTCCAGACAAGGCTGGGACTCGTACGCGTTTGTTTCACGCACATGCTACACACAAAATTGAACGTAGACGCACGCGCACGTGGCACGTGTCTGTCCGCTGGGCGCGCGAGGGCTGATGAGGGACACGCCCACTTGTACCTGCTGGGGATCTAACAATGATTGCAACCTATTTTAAGACCTGTTTTTCCTCTCAGTAGGGACCAGGGGTTTGAGAGAGAGAGAGAGAGAGAGAGAGAGAGAGAGAGAGAGAGAGAGAGAGAGAGAGAGACATAAACCACACACAAAGCGACAACAGAAAGCGGAGAGAGAGCAGCCCGGATGGAGAATGTGACAGGTCGTTATTATTTAAGTATTTATTGTCCTTTATTTTTCCCCCAGGCGGGACTTATTTATTAATATAATATTTATTATCCTTAGTATCGTGTGTTTGTGGGGAACCTGCGAGGGGGATACTACGAAGATTTCAGTTCGTTCTATAATATTTTGTTTTAACTGTTACAACAAACCCCGGTCCACGAGACCGTAAAAACGTGAACCCCTGTGATCACTCTCGAACAGTACCCACACAGCATGCTAGAGGGCGGAAATAGGGACTGGTTTGGGACACGAGGAACCATGATATAAAGAGGGAGAAAGGAGGCCTTTCAGATTACAGGAAATTAAAATAATGGGCAATGACGAAATGGTGTGCGAAGTAAAGGTCTGAAAGACAGAGGTTTTTATGACCCTCTTCGCCACCTCCTGTGAAAGTAATTACGTCCGGTGGTAGGCCGCGTCATTTTTCTGGTTCAGTGTGCTTAGCCGAGCCAGAAAACTCAATTTTCCACATGGCATTGAGAGAGGTGGTGCTGTCCGCTTTAAACCGTTATTATTCACAATTTGTCACATTTTTGATCACAAGCACTTGTGTAAATCACTGAGAGACTCCGGTCGCTGTACGGTTCAGACGAGGCAGAGACATTCTGAATGCATGTTATCGGGAGACCTCAACAGTCCATGAAGGTGTGAGAAACACACATGAATTCATTTTCCCCCCGTTTCCCATGCATAAAAACCACGGGGGAAATAATCCCCCTTTGCTACACTGTTGAACTGTTGTTTTGCGAACAGAAATCCCAGACACCCTACGGACGTGCGCCACGCATACAAACAATTTTGCTTATACAGTGCGGGGCACTTACAGTTCCTCATGTGAGGCTGAAAAGCTAAGACCATCCGGCCTCGTTATAACATTATGCCGAATCTTAATTCGGCTTTACTCAGGAATCCACGTCCTTTCAAATTGGCGAAATAACGATACGGTGCAGCACCATCTACAGTGATATTAGAATGGGGTTTGGAGGGCTCAGCATCTGTGCAAATTATTGCTGCAGCAGAGCGGCATTTATTACGCAGATTGGGAATGTTTTTCATCTGCCTCCCAGACCATTTCCTCAGTTCTTCTGCATCTGGCTTTCCTAGAATGCCGCAATTAAGGAGAGGTTTTTGGGTTTAATATCTCGGCATGGCCCGCCCCGCCCCTTCAAAAACCTGCTGTCAGTGAAGCGTCACTCCACCCTTAACGGTCTGCTACGCAGCCGTAGGGGGCAAGCAGAAATGTTAGCGACAGATGAAAGCAGTGAGACTTCGGGGGTTAAATCCTGGACCCAGCAATGAACCACATCCCGCTCTCCACCCGGGATTGGAGGCCTTTAAGAGAAGCTGGCGAGCAGATTTTCCAAACTGCGAGAAAAGCTTGCAAATCATTACAAGCGTTCCCAGATTTAGGGCGGCACGCTCCTTTGTTCCTCACGACTAACATTCACAAGTTTCTCCTGGATTGTTTGTTTAAAAACTTTCACAGGCCCGGGACTTACTAAGAAACACTTCTGTTTTTCCACCTGCCCTTCGAAAACAAATTCATCATTAGTACATCCAGTCCTTAAAACGGGAAACTGGACTCGGGACACTCTGGATCCAAACTGCTCCAGGTGCCAAGTCATTAAAGAGACATCCATTATCTAACTGGACTAATCTGGCATTCTTTTACATTACATTACATACTTTTTTCTGTCACCGCAACGTGTAATTTGCATTTCAGTGTGTTGGATCACCGGAAGTAAAATAGATCTTGCCCTATTTGGCAAGAAGCACAGAATGGCCGGATTGCTTGTGACTCAGAAAAGCTGTTACATGTCTGTGTAACAGCAACAGCTCAGGACCTCGCATTGGCAGGAGAGCTGCTGGTGTTATGGGATTCCCCAGAGAAAACCACTGGGAAGACCACAGTGTTATTATTGATTAGACAGCAGAGGACATTATTAGCATTATGCAATTCATTAGGATCAAGTAAAAAAATTAATTTAAAAAAATCATAAAAAACTATATGAGCAAGGAATTGAAATAATGATATTTCTGTTTGAGGCATTTCAGCTGGTGTATTTTGTTTGGTTTGGAAGGTTTTTGCACCAAAGAAAGAGAATAACTAATTTAACCTCCACGGGGCAATACCATATTGTTAAAACCACAATTTGAAAAAGTCTGGAGACTCAAAGACACAAACACAAAGCAATGTGGTCTCGCTGCACCATTTAGTGCTGTCACCCAAGCACATTCTCAGTTTGCATGAGCGATTGTGCTCGGATGACAGCCAAAAAACAGCCTGGGTGTGATGTGCAAGGAGGCTGCACGGTCACAGACAGTAAGACTGCAGCGGAGGCTAGTAAATGTCCCTTTATAACATGATGCTGAGCTATTGACAGGACTATTGTTTCTACCGCTGAATATCCTTCCATGTGGGCCTCCTTTGGAACTGCCGTATAATGTATGCAAATGCATATCACTGTCAGACGGACAGACTCTTTCCCCAACTAAACTGCATTCATTAGATCCGATGGCCTCTATCCCGATCGTGGAGGGAATTCATGCAGATTACATAAGAAAGAATCCTCTGGTTACATCGCACAGACAATGCCCTTTCAATAAGGTAACCTCTTTCGACTTATCCGAGTTCTTTTAACCATAAAATGCGGTACTTAAGAAATCTACGTGAATTTAAAATAATTTTTAAAAAACAGAGAAGAAGATCTCACTAACTATTAGAGAAAAGAAAAAAAGTATAAATTGTAAAACAGTTTATCCAGCACTGGCTTAAATCTCTCACTATGCATGGAGGCCCAAGAGATGGCATTCAGTTTAAACTGATATAGATTAAATTCACTACAGAAATGAATGGATATAGAAACTAAATACATTTGTTATTCAATTAGTTAATTAACGTATATGTATTTCCAAAAGTTTGCCCGTCGGTTTTGCATTGCAATTTAAACGACAGAAAGCCAAATGAATGTAAACTAGCAGTAAAGTTGTGGGGTACCCCTGGGGGTGTGGTTTGTTTACATATGAAATAACGCAGGCCAAGCCCTACCACTGCAAATGGTACGTGACCTGTGCATAGGAACCAGGCACCAGGAATTCAGCTGGCAGCCAAGCCCAATGAAAGCAAATGACAGAAGAAAGGAAGCATTCCGCCGGCCACGGAGTAATGGGATTTTCATCAGGCTGCAGCGACCCCTGAGTGGGAGGGGTCAGGTCTCCGTCTATTGCAGAAGTGCGCCCCTCCTACATCTGTTTACCAATCAATCTCTCCTTGGGTCGTACCCCCCATGGCCCCCTTTTTGTGCATATAGAGAATCCAATTATGTAGGAGAGCGAAAAGCGAGGGGGGGCTGATCATAGGGAAACCCGCTTCTTCTGCCCGACCACTTTATCACAACAGGAATGCAGGTCATCGCCATGACACAGGTTCTGTTCTGTCCCTAATGCCACGCACGCACACACTGACGCACACACACGCGCGCACACACACACTTACCCACTGACGCACACACACATCCACGCACTCACGCGCACGCACGCACACAGAGACGCGCGCACACACACTTACCCACTGACGCACACACACATCCACGCACTCACGCACTCACGCGCACACACGCACACACACACACGCGCACGCACACACACATCCACACACTCACGCACACACACGCGCACGCACACACACATCCACACACCCGCACACGCACAAACACACGCACACTCACACACAAGCGCACACACACACACTCACACACACGCGCACGCACACACACATCCACACACGCACTCTTCTATTACCTCACATTTCCAGAGCAGAAGCACATCAGCTCTGGGAGGGATCGCCCAGCTGCCTCCAATTGTCTGAAGGAACTTAAACAAATTTGGCAGCAGGAGAGTGGCTCAGCGTTTCTCTAATCCCACAGATGTCCCTTTCAAAAATGTCACACAAGGCCAGTCAATTTATATAGGATTAGGACAACTTACTACAGGGTTTTCACTGGTCCTGAAAACCCAGCGATTTTGTGGCCACCGGCGAGACTCTTGGAGCACAAGCCCAGTTTTATGTCACCCGCAGAAACATCAAGGCCAATCTAGCCCAAGGGAGGAGGTGCGGCTCTGTTTGAACCCAACACCACCTCTGGCCGGGACAGAACCCCTATGGAAATTTAACAGGATGTTTCGCCAAACTTAGACCTTTGATCAAAAGGGATCCTTTGCATGACAACCTATAACCGCAGCTAAATGTAAAGTTCTGGTTTTGTTCAAGGTTCAAATGTTTTCTCACCTGCATGTATTTTGGTTAAGATATCAAGAAGTCAAGAAGGAAATTATTCTTTTGATTCATAATTCGGATGGGAAGGACCGGTGGTACTGGTACTGTTACCCAGTGGTACTGGTAACATGTCTGCTTGTAATGATAAACTAAATGTTCAGAGTTGACATTTGCAGCTCTCAGAAAGCTAAATGCAGATAAATGACCAACATTCGCTAGGCGTAACTGCTGACCCCATCGGCTGAACAAATCCAAGGGTTTGGAGAGACTCAGGTTTATAACACAGTGTGTCCAGCAACAGTTCCAAGTGACGGGCGGAATCTGGCGCCAAAGCTAAGGGATTGTAAAACTTTTGTGACAGAATCCTGTGCTCTCCATTCGCAAAGAGTATGTCTAATCCCATTGAAACATGAACAGCACAGCCATCTGAAAAAACCTACAGTTGCATTTTAAAGGGAGAGGGAATAATTATATTAACCAGATCTAAAAGCCTGACTATTCTTCAGCGGAGCGGTGTGGGGAGCGGAGTGGGGAGCGGAGTGCGGAGAGGTGTGGGGAGCGGTGTGAGGAGCGGTGTGCGGAGAGGTGTGGGGAGCGGTGTGCGGAGAGGTGTGGGGAGCGGAGTGGGGAGCGGAGTGGGGAGAGGTGTGGGGAGCGGTGTGCGGAGCGGTGTGAGGATCGGTGTGCGGAGAGGTGTGGGGAGCGGTGTGCGGAGAGGTGTGGGGAGCGGTGTGCGGAGCGGTGTGGGGAGCAGTGTGCAGAGAGGTGTGCAGAGTGGTGTGGGGAGCGGTGTGATGAGCGGTGTGAGGAGCAGTGTGCGGAGTGGTGTGCGGAGCGGTGTGCAGGTGTTGGCGGAGAACTTAGGCAGTCTGGGCTAAAAAACAACCTTTCCCCCGCTGACCTTCCAGAGAGAAGGCGACACCCCCCACACACCCCACCCCCTGATCTTTTACCCCCGGTTAATCCTCCATCACAATACAACTCAGCTACCCTTTTACTTCAGTCAAAACCTGCCTCGGGCTCATTGAAGAGAGACTTGTTGTTGAAAATGAAAGGCCTCTGTTTGTTTCCAAGGGCAACACGTCCCAAAGATCTGTCCTGTCACTTAGGGGTTTCTTTAGAGGTTTCAATTCATTTTTTTTTGTAGTTACACAACATATTTTAGACATTGCAATATGATCTATAATTCTTTATAGAATAAATACTTTTGTAAGCATTAGTATTATTAAAAACAGGGATATGATCAATAAAGTCCCTGGAATTTACTAATATTTTTAACAGTTGATGACTAACTCTCTGTGCTCTATAGATGTTTAGTTATTTGTTTCCTATTATGTTGCCCCATCCAGAGAGATGGTGCGTGGAGTCAGTAATGTCGATGAGTTGATTGAACGCGTTTGATATTCACAAGTTCAGTCATAGCAATAATTATGCCGGCAAAATATCCCCTTTCATCTCTCTGCTTTACTGTGCCTCATTTTAAGGTGCGTGACTGTCAGAGTCTTAAACCTTGTGATCCCCTCCCTAGGAACAGCCTCCAAAATATTTCAGATTTTTTCAAATGTAAAAAATATCCCCAAACCACTGTCTGTTCATCTGCAAAATAATATCAGTAAGAATTTCTATCTTTGCACAACGGATTAAAAATCCTTCCCCAGTCATAAAGAAGACCACGCCTTGTTATTACACATTTCTGAAAGGGAGACTGTCACTATAGTAACGGATACACTTAACTGCGCTGCTTTCAGACAGTAATAAGGAGGTGGTGAGAGTGGAGTCCCTCAGAAGTGGGGCTCTGAGCAAAGCGCGTGTGGACGCCCAGAGTAACCCCCCGTGGAGCAGAGAACAAGCCCGGTCTGGCCCGCCGTCCTCTTTCGGCACCAGCACCCCGGCTCACTGAAAAACGAGCTTCGCCAGGAACAGCACGCCTAAATCTCTGTAATGCTCCGATCAATCTCACGCCATTCATAGTTTTCACATTGAAACATCGTGCGTGCTGACTAAAGAAGTAAAACAAGGAGCGTTGACAATCAAATTTATTTATATATTTATTTATATATATTATTTATATTTAGTTTGTGCTGTTAATCGACAAGACTTGAAAATCACATATATAAAAATGTGAATATATCACTTTTTTTTATTATCTGTGAATGTGCAGATATCCTTTGCTTTCTGAACCAACGTTTAAAGAGAAAGAAGCACAAACCAATACAATGCGGGGAGATATATTGGATTATGTATCTGATTTGTAAATGGAATTAGAATGTACTCCCTTTCACAAGTTCAGAGGATACTCTTGTCGTAAAAGTGCCACGCAAATCATATCATGGTTTTGACGAAGCCCAGTTTGAGACCCCCTACATAAACAGATCCCTCTCTATTTCTCTCTCACACACATGCACGCACTCACGCACACACACAGAAATAATATATGAAGTTGGTTAAATCGTCCAAAAAACATCCTGCAGTTAAACTGCTAAAAAATACTATCAACAACCAGCAAAGACAAAACTATGAGTGTGAGTTCTGAGCTCTGTTTAGCTTCCATCTGCTGGATACCTTTAGGGATAGGATTCCCGTCAAGCAAATTACCCCGAGCAACATCGGCTAACTCAGAAATGCGCATTGGAACAGATGTGCTTAGATCACACTCATGCCCATCCCCAGCAGGCCTGGGTGTTTTTTTTCCCTAGGGAGTGGGCCCAGGTGATGGTGGCAGGAGAGCAGATAGAAAACGCTGCTTAAGACTGGAGCCCGCTCTTCCCAGGCAGTCCCCGCAAATGCAGTTTGCATCGATCGACCGGTTGGACGGTCAAGGGAGCTGTCCTTGCTCACACAGTGCTGAAAGAGCCAGGCGTACCCCCCTGCCCAAAACGCACTCCTGACCACCCACGGTTCTCCAAGACAGCTGCCTGGCTGCTCAAGGTCGGTTTCAGGTGGTGACAGTGGGATCAAAGACCAACGACGGGGAGCCTTTTTAAAGGACACTGCAACAGGAAGTCTGGTCTGATCTGTCTCACGTGGCCAGCGCCGGCATTATAATTAGAAGGAGCATATTGAGCTGTCTCTCTCCATTACCTCTTTCTCAAAAGCTTCCCAGGGACTTCCAGACAGCCGTAATGGACTTCTTCATGATCTACCTTCTGAACGAGAGTTTGGGAATGTGAATTTGCTTGTTGCCGATTTTCTATTGAAGGACCCATCGGCCGAGGTGACCTGGTAGACCTGACAAGCACCGAAAGTCTGTGTAAGATCGTGGGTGATCACATTGATCAGAAATAATAGACATGGCCAAGTGTCGTTCTACAGTACATCACACCCGGTTTCAAACCCCCAAATTGTGTCTACTGTTCTGTTGCTCGGTGGGGGACTGCACATTTTCACTGCTAACCAAAAAAACGAGACTTTTTATAGTTTGGACAATTGTAAAAAAGAACGAATGACCCCTTTATTTACTCTGTATTGGTATGCAATACCTGCATGGTACTGAAATATCGTGCAGGCCGTTTATCAAGGAAGTTTCATCCAAATGAAACACAATAAATGTAGCTTTGTTAGTGGGGAAGCGAGTTAATGGACTCTTTCTGGTCTAGTAAAGACAAACATTCTGCACATATTCTCACAATGGCTCTACACACACACAAAAAAAGGAAATTATTTGTAGAACCAGTGTGTGTGAATTTGATTCAGCAACATGGTAACAGGGCAGGCTGTTCCATATCTATCATGAAATGGTAATAACAACAGGAACTGCCTGCCCTGTTAAGAATATTTTACGACAGTAATTTAGATAATGATTGACATCCAGGCTCAGCCACAGCCATTCCTAAAGTGGAATATCATAAGTTCCTTTTATTCATCTCACATCGTGAAATTTCACATAGACAAACCTCCATGGTCTACTGCCTGTCTCCTCAGCTGACCCAAAGATTCAGTGTCACCAGGCGCCAGAGAGGAGGTCAATCTAGAGACCGTAGAGATTATTCACACTCAACTCAAATTTCAGTTTGCCCGAGAAGCCCCTCGGTGTAGGGGCTCGGAGGGGGGACATGCGGTTCCGGTGTGCCCGGTAACCCCGAGGGTTGGACCCGCTGTGTAATTACGCCTTGATAAACTTTGCCCCCCCCGAGAGCAATCAGCGCCGCTTTCACTTAGAGTGGCACACTCGCGGCTGTGATTAGCACTCTCAGCAATGGAAATTTTAAAAAGTCAGACAGACAGTTTCCAAAATGTCTCGCTGTCGTACTTCACATAAAAAACACAGCAGTGCAAAGAAGAAAAAAAACTCCCTGACAACATTACTGCAAATTTGGAGAAATGTGCAGGAAGGTATTACATCAGGGAAGCCTTCTAGATCACTGTGGAAAGACTGGGTACATGAATCTGTTTAACACTAAAATGAATCTTTCCTGCCCCGGTCTCTGGTACTAGCTGACAGAAGTTCTACTCTTCCCTTACTGAGTGTAGTCTGCTGTTATGGCTCCTACACTTCCAGAAGTTTGGTTCCGCTCACAGTTGACCCGGGCTCGCTTTTCAGGGTGGTTTGGCCGGATGATTCATCCAAAGTGCTCTGTAATTCATTTCTGTTTGTCTGCTATTTTTATGGATTCATGTAAAGTCCTTAGAGATTTTCCTGAAAAATTAAAAGCGAAAAATGAAAATCTTATTTTTCTTCTTCTTCTTCTTATTATTATGATCATTACTATTGTTTACTCTAGAGAACATGGCATTGTCTGCGGGGAATATATGAAAGCTAGTTCACACCCATTGGTAGCATTTGAACGAGCAGTACGCTAACTAGGCTAACCAAGTAGCCTTTGTTTATTTTTCTGGACAGTACCGAACTGCTTATCTTTATCTGGGCAGAAGGTTGCGTGGAGCATGGAGGAAACAATAAAACAAAAACACAAAAATGGCCTGATCCGCCTGATGGAGCTCTGGCGTGGGTGGATGGAGAGTGGATGTCTGCAGGGGAAAGGAAAATGTTCCAGGCAGCACCCCGTCCAGACTCATTCCCGGAGCAACAAGTCTGTCCGCTGAGCCGCTAATGCACACAATTCTGGCTAAACAGCACAGCTAACCTGATATTTTTAATCACGTTTTCCCAGTCCATTCAAAGCTGCTAGAACAAGCGGTTAAGGGGGAAGGGGAGGGGCCTGAGAAGGCGTACCTCTGAGGAAGAAACTTTACCTGAGGAAAGATTCTCCAATGGACACGAAGCGTTGATTCAGACTAGACACTTCTGTCTGATTTGATTTTCCAACATCGTTAAATCTTTACATTGAGACGGAGCCTTGGAAACCAGAAGTCACAAAGTATGAATGCACGGAGAAATTCCAATTATGCCACAGAATTAATAAGATCGACTCACCTTTCCGAGAGAAAAGGCAACCGGATCCAGTCTTTAGACCTTTTAATTAATACAGTGAATTTTTGATGACCTGGCCATGGTGCTCTACATCACAGGTCAGATTAATGAGTCCATCTTCGGCGGGGGACATAACAGACAATGGGTTCCCCCCCCGACCCCCCGATGCGACCCAAATTCAGCCGGCCCAGATCAGACGGAGACGCCGGCCTAGCGGCCCAAACAGCCAAGCAGCCAAAACGCCTCCAGCTGCTGAGGAATGCCAAGCCGCCTCTCTGATGAACCAACCCAGCCCATTCAGACAGAAAGGTGAAGAGTTTATTTAAAGTTTGACTTAAATGATTGAATTGTATGCATTTCTGAAACAAATTGTTTATTATTAAACCTGACCATATAGTTATGTATCGCAAGGTTAAACTTTCACATTTTTGTAGGGTTGGTTTAAAGCTTGTAGCGCATTTCATCTATCCAGCGCAATGCATCCATAACCCAACATGTTTGAGCATGGGGAAAAACGTGCGTAAAACTGCCGCTGAATTGTGAATTGATTGAAGTGCATTCCCTATTTTTATGCTCATTTATAAAGATGTTCTACCCATGATGCACTGGACGCACCCAAACATACTCACGTTCAACTGCACTGACTGTCAATGGCCTCCTTTGACCTCCCAAGACGCAGAAGGACAAAACATATTTAATGATGTCTGTTACACTGGCCAGGCAGCCAGTGCTGGGAACATAAGGGAAGGGTGAATTATGCCAAGAGATTTTGCCGTGATTGCAATTTTAAGGCCCTGAATTAATAGTAACGACGAAAGCTAATTCCTGATATATGAAGAAACTCGTCATTTCCAATCCTGGAATTATGACCTTGCTATGTACATTAGCAGAAGTATGGTGCTGTCTGGTATTTACCCCTTTACTAATGAATTTTGAAATTATTATCCCTACCTTATTAACGACGGAGAAAAAGAACACATGACATTGTGCCTTGCCACCAACTATAGAAAGCTATTTTCACGAAATAGCATCCTTTAGCTCTAATGAAAAAATGATCAACTACTGAGAAACATGAAGCGACATCATTCAGAAAGCTTAGCTATCAAAGTTTAGAAGCTGCAGCAGGAGAAACGCAAGACAACGCTGACGGAGAGCAGAGAGAATTCACAGAAAGATGAACCTTTTGAGGTTTGCACAGTGGAAACTCAAGGCAAGCTGATTACTTCAGATTACCCCCTGTTCAAACACATCCCACTCAATAATAACAAGGCAATGTTTTCAGTAACGTCTTCAGTAAATTGTTCACCACGTGATGGTGGTTTATGTTTAGGAGACGGTCTAGTTCTAAAATACACGTGTCATTGGTAGAAAGCTTCCCAGCAGGAACCCATCCATACAGTAGCTATGAGCATCCAGGTGCTAACTGGATCGTTAGTGGTCACTTCGCGGAGTTTTTAAAATGGTACACACACACACACACACACACACACACAACAACAACACAAACACCACTTCTGGGTATTAACACAGGGCCTCCTTCTTCCTACTCACAATTGGTGAAATATGTTTCTCTCTCACAGTGTTCAGGGGAAGGCATCTCTCTCTTCAATACTCAAAAGTGTGTGAAAGGCACCGTATCCGGCTCTCTAGATAAAGGCAGGATACCCTGTCGGTCCGCAATGCTCAATGAGTTATTTTTCAGTCAGTCAATTTGTGTATCAATACCACATAATGGAAACAAAAAACAGTCATTGTGCTTGTTAGCAATTTTGCTAAATTGTGCTTTTACTATGTTAGCATATACGTATGCTTACTAGCTTGCCTTAGGCAAATAACACGAGTTGTGTTCTATTAAATCACACTGATATAAGACTTTGGGGAAAGGGAAAGTATGGTGAATCACTTAGTGTTTTTTCACAACCTTGTCATACCTGTCATTTAAAACCATCTGTTAACATTTGGCCCTATCAATAGCCAATGTTTACACCTTAAAAAAACAGACACTGTCAAGGGTAAAAAAAAATCCTGTAGAAAGCCCTCTGTGTTGGAGTGTGTGAATGGTCTCACTGAGAAAAATCTGGCAGTGAAGCTTCCTATAATTAATTGATAATTATGATAATTGGCAGAGGCTTTAATCCAAGGCACTACGCACAGCTTAGAATTTTACATATATGTCTACATTCATTTATAGAGCTAGATTAGAGCTAGATATAGACAGAAGCAAGTCAGGTTTCTGGGAAACAGCCCTTGCTGGTTGGATAAACAGAACCCTGGCAAGCTGAAGGGGCAGACCAGAGCCCTGGGTGGTATCAGCAGGCAGGTTGAGT
>JAOYSI010034350.1:0-30037 GCA_025775065.1 Hiodon alosoides
GTTGTCACATGAAAAGATATAATCGAATATTTACAAAAATGTGAGGGGTGTACTCACTTTTGTGAGATACTGTATGTCATGTTAAACTTATCTATTAACTGATCTTGTGGACCCTTTCTTGGCATATGCATGAAGGTGACATTTACATTAGTGTACCGCAGAACATGAGAAATCCTTCAAGTTACAATTTATATCAACCCTTTAGCGCTGCTATTGATCTAGCAAGATTCAGCTGCACTCCGACTGCATTTGTTCTCTGCCCTGATTAATGGAAGCAAGTACCACAAAACTAATGCTTACATAGGTCCATCTCTGCCTTAACCTGAACATACACGTCAGTACTAAAATTAATTAACTTAATTATTGATTAACTTTGATATTAAAGTAAATTGGCGAACTCTGAAAATGGTTGCTCTCATAACATTATGCACATTACATAAGTGGTTTATGTACAGGTCAGGTAAGTCCATTTGCTTTCCCTTTGCAAGAGAGATCTTTTTTCATAGCTTCATCTGGGTGTTTCTAAATCGATACTATGTGATCTTGAAGGCCAAAGCATTTACTTAAATTTAAAAACATTTATTTTCTTAACTTTAGTTGTGGGTGCAGGGAGTACCAGATTTCCCATGACCATTTACAGCCCTCAAAATATATTCAATATGCTATGCGCACAGACAATTTCAAAATTAAGAACTGATTTTATGCAGGGTTTTTCCCCTCTAGAGTGTGAGGTGTCCGCAGGACAGGTTTGTCATATTGCAGTGCTACTGTCTAATAGAAATGGCCCATGGGAAAGTGACCTTCCCAGGAGATACAGTCCTCCATGTTGTCATTGATTAATGGGCCCTTGCCTTTCCTTTCTCCCCCGTAGCGGTAGCCATGTCATTCACAAGATTGAAGGCTTTGACAGTCGCGTCACTCAGGTGAGTGGATGGCCCTGACCCGCCCCTGCGTTTTTCAAAGTTGACATTGTTAAATCCTTGCGATGCATTTTACAATGCACTGTTTTATTTTCGAGCCTCAATGCTCCAGTGTCAGTGTGTATGATGAAGGAAAAAGTATTTTAAAAAATTTAAAACAGATGTGTGTTGAATGTTAAACGGCCAAAAGTACAGCTGAATGGATCACGTAAAGCATTACTGTCACATAAAGATGGGGCAAATGATTATTGTTTAGAGATGTTTTTAGGTATTTTTCCTTGAAGACTACAAGAAGCTGTTCACCCTGTCATGACCACATGTCTAGTGACCTCAAACTGCCTGCAAAGCTGTCTTTCTCCTGCAGGTGGCGTGTGGGCAGGACCATAGCTTGTTCCTGACTGAGACGGGCAGAGTGTATGCCTGTGGGTGGGGGGCAGATGGACAGACGGGTTAGTACCCCCACGGCAATATTCTCTGCATGAGTGTTTTTGAGTGACTTTTATGCACCAGTGCACTTAACTTTTAAATGAGAAATTAACATTGGGTATGTGGACATTATCTTTTTTTTTCTTTACCCATATGAAATATTTTTGTGAAATTCACAAGTGTGTACCCACCAGCTTACACTTGTGGCTGCACCAAGAGGCCGCCATAACATTCTCAATGAGAACCCCTGCTATAAAACCACATTACTCAGCTGTATTTGCAGTCAGCAAACGGGAATCCTGACCATCAGCCACAGACACTGGGCCAGTAGACCATGAAAAGGAATGAATGAAAACTTATTAGTTTCAGTGTCTTTGCACTGGCCATGCATTTTCCGTGAGCCACTCGACTGTACATAGGCTGAAAATGTCAATTTACCAATTTAACCATAAGTAGAATTAAAGTCAGGTGGCATGGTTGATTACACCAGGAGGGATGAGTTGATTAACCTGATTTTTCTCACGGCCTCATTTATTTATGTATGTAAATGAGCGTCAAAGTGATTTCTCATGGCCCCCCTTTTTTTTTCCTGAGATGGTCAAAAAAAGCCCTCTGAATTTGTTGGCAGGACTTGGGCACCAGAACATGACCCCCAATCCTAGACCTGTTGGTGGGGACCTGTCTGGAGTGAGAGTGCAGCAGGTTACTTCGTACGGAGACTGCAGCCTAGCCGTTTCTCAAGAAGGGGCTCTTTTTGGCTGGGGAAACTCTGAGTACCTGCAGCTGTCGGCCATTACAGAAGCCACACAGGTAAGAGCTGGAGATTGAATGGCTCTCCATAGCACATGAGATACCGGTTCAGTTGAAGTAATAAAGGAATTCCAGGATTCCAGTACGCACTGTGTTCATCTCACTCCTATTTCTCCTACCCAGATCAGCTCCCCTCAGCACCTCCCTCTGGATGGTGTAGGCAAGGTTCAGCAGGCAGCCTGTGGCGGTACACAGGTGGCAGTTCTGAACGGTGAGGCAAGACCCAACTCTTAGGAGGTTAAGAACAGCTCAAAGAAAACACTTTGCCCACAATGTATTGGTTGTTGATAATGTGTAGATACAAGTGAAGACATTAATTTGTCTAGAAAGGGAAGTTTGATTTTTCACCCGCATGTCAGATCATAATTAAAGGACATTGTACTGAGATTGTTTTGTCTAGATCTGGGGTAGGCAAGCCTGGTCCTTCACAGCCATATCTACAGGTTTTCATGTCTCGATGACTGCGGGCTACTGTCCCCCTGCTCTAGGTCTATACCTTTTCAGTTCATTGTAAGTAGAGTTCAATTGATGGATGTCCATTCTTAGGACATCCACATGAACCATGCTTATAAAATGCTTTATCTTTGCAGGCAGAGGGGAGGTGTTTGTTTGGGGCTACGGCATCCTGGGAAAAGGGCCTGACTTATTGGAGTCAAAAACGCCAGAGCTGGTTCCACCCACACTGTTCGGGCGTTCTGAGCTTAACCCCGCGGTGACTGTCACTCAGATCTGCTGTGGACTTAATCACTTTGCAGCGGTCACAGGTAAAAATTGCATTGTTTAAGGGTATGTTCCTTGTTTCTGCAATACTTTTAGAAAAACCTTAAGCATCTGGTAATTTGACTCTATGCATTGATACTTACTGATTTGTAGGACCTGAAGTCATTCATTTTAGTTTAAACTGAATGCTTATGCGTTGTGTCTCAAGAAAATTGAATAATTTGACAGCATATTAAAGATTGTCATTACCTAAGCATTTTTTCTCCCCCTTTCCCCCTTTTTAGCAGTATGTGCAGAACTTTGGCACTGTGGTCAGATTCTGCCCACTAAGTTTTGTAATAGGTATCCATTCGCCATGAGTTAAGAGCTGTGGCCCAGTACAGTTTGAATTATCTGGCTCAGACCATGAAAGATATGTATGACAGGTCAAAACGCTCTCTGAGGACATGTCATAAACTTGTTTGATGGGAAGCAGTAAATCAACTGTGTACGGTACTTAAACTGGAGGCCACAAAAGGGGAAGAACAGGGTGTTGGTCATAAATGGAGACAATGTTTTGTTTTTTTAAACACAGATCGAGGAGAGCTCTTTGTCTGGGGCAAGAACGTAAGGGGTTGTCTGGGTATCGGGAAGCGAGACGACCAGCACTTTCCATGGCGGGTAAGAGATTACCCTTAAGAGATTAGTTTTATGTATGTCTGGAATTAAAAAACAAAAACTTCTAATTACAAATTTTTTCTGAAGTGGTGTAATATGATTAATAGCAAGTGTTTACAGTAATATGGAGTTAGAGGCACTGATTAAATTTAACGCTTGTACCGAGGACACTGTCTGTACAGCTGGTAATTAGCAAATTCCCTTAAATTCCTGTTTTTTTTTACCATTTTAGGTAACGGTGCCAGGCCACGTAGTGGACATTGCCTGTGGGGTGGATCACATGGTGGCATTGGTCAAGTCCCTGATGTGAACCAGCTTGTGTGGATAGAAGACCCTGTCCAAAATATGTCGGCTGCATCCAACTGGGGAAGGCCCAGGCGCATACATGCAATTTTAAAAGACTCACCTTGAATTAAAGTGGGTTTTTAAGGCCACTCATCAGAACTGATGTTCACAAAGCCTGCCTGTCTTTTTGTACATGCACAATATTTAAAACCAAACAAAAAAACATAATAAATGTTCACTTTTTAAAATCAGTCCCAGATTTCACTGACACTTTTGCTTGGAATACCTGAAAGGAACTTATGAACACATTGATGTGGGGGAAAAAGGTATTTCTACCCCAGAACCATGAAGAACAGATCATAATTTACTGCAGTAAACTATACCGTGTCACAGTTTGTGTTGGAATACAGCAGAAGAGGCTTTTGGGTTATAAAATTTCTTAAGTCCCAGGCACAAACCAGGTAACGTAAAACTAAAACGGTATGCTCATGACTCAATGTGTTCTGCACCCCCCCTTACACTAACCGTTAAAGGGAACCAAATTCATCCAATCTCAGTGGTGATAGACGGCTTCACTCTAACACAAACAATTCAGACTCTGGACAACGAATAAAAAGTTCTAAATGTCATACATGTCCAGCCAACAAATGATATTAAGGTTGATCAAGACATTAAATTATACCAATCCAAAAACTAATGGACATGCTTAAGGCAATCAAAAGATTATTTTTACTTTATTTTCTCATTGACGCAATATTTGGTCAAATTCTGCTTAAAAATTAACAATCAGAAAATGAGTTTCAGAGTGGGTTAGAAAACAGCCCCCACAAACAAACTACATAACTATGAATTGAGAAGGTGAATTAAAATTTAGCAGGAATGGGGCCATTGTCCATTCGTTGGTAACCAGCTAATTAATGCAACATTCTAGCCACACTGATCCGTAAACCGTCGGGTGGTTAAAACGAGACAGCAAAATGGGTTATAGTCCCACAAATTGGAGTGATTTAATATTTAAACCTATAAATGGTCAAAGTGATCAGCATCCTGGTCATTATGGGCCACTGAGTCTTTCCCTTCTTTGACTAAAATCATCATATGGAAAGAAAGGATTTGGAAATCTGAATTTGATGTAAATTATCGCTGGTAATCCATTAAAAAAAAAGTTTTTTTTTCCCAGTGAGGACATAATTAGAAAAACCATTTACTTTAATAATGAAAAACTAATTAATTCTTTAGGTAATTAACTTTAATACGAATATGCACTTTTGCTCATTTTGAGCAAATTACCCCCCCCCAAAAAAGCATTGGCATTTCTCCGGCTAGAAAATTGACAACACACTTTGCATAAATTACTCAGTATTAAGCAATGTCTAACGGAGATCAGTATTCAGTTAAAGGCTCAAAATCTACATGGTAGGGAAACAAAGTGTAACACCAGGACAAAAAAACACTGGTCTTCATAACTAGCAGTTCAAATAAGTAGCATTAACATTAATCTCTTTCCAGTATTAATTTGTGCTTTGTTCCTGTATTCTAACAAGTTAATTCTACCCCCAGACTCAAAGGAGTATTGTATTATGTGTGTGTACACACACAAACCTTTTTGTCTGCTTTAGCTGTATCATTTCTGATATGCTAAAAATGTACTACTTATGGCAAAAACATAATCAGGAAATAATGTAGGCAAGTTGTAGCTCTTAAATTTTTTTCTTACATGAACTCCATTACAGCACCAATTTTGCATCCAGGCAAATCAGAAATGGTTTGTTCAGTTTACACTATATGCTCAAAGACCGGTCTGAGTATTTTTTTACTACATGGGCTACTTGCAGAAGATAGTGAAACAAAAAAAAAAAAAAAATTTTTTTTTTTTTTGAGCTGTCCTTTACCTTCTAGAGCTCCCCAAATGTAGAGCCACCAAGTGTTCCGTCACCAGCGGCGATGGAACACTCGGGTGAGCACCGTCACCAGCGGAGATAGTGCTCACCTGAGTGCTTTAAGAGGGAAGGGGGGGGTTTGCTGTGACATATGTTTACTTATTACAGCCATTGCCTGGAATGCTGGTTTAACCTGGTCTTTGCAATGTGTAAAAAAAAAAAAAAAAAAGGAAAGTATGTTATCCATATTGCAATTTTATCCAAAAGAAATGCATGCTTTATTCATTAAGCAGCCAATTTTCAGACCACATCAACTTTATATTACCGTTTTGCAAAATTAGAAGTAAAAAAATGTCAATCAAGTTTAGCATATTGCAATGAATCTGTTGATTTTTGTGATTTTACCCCTCACAACTGGAAAGCAGCCACTTTTTCAAAGCTCTGGTATGAAGAGACAGTTTCCGCTTACCACTCAGCTGGCAAAACCATTGCAAGCATGACTAAAAGTGAATTCCTAGCCTAGGATTATAGTACCTAATTTTAAAGACAAAGCCTAATAGCCCAAAGGACTAGACTATAAAAATGAAATATAAGAAGGATTTTTACATTTAAAGTCGAGTGGGTGCAAGGGCTGAAATAAGTCCCAAAACAAAACACTTCAAGACCAAAACAAACCTTTAAGTTTTTTTAATCCTCAGGATGAATGTCACCTATTTTAGTTTAACACTGATAAGTACATGCCAACCAAGACAAGCAAAAAGCCTTTGCTTGTTGTAGAGAAATAACTAACCACCCCTACTAAATATTCCTAATCTCAAGAGCTTCCTAACTTTTACATCAGCAGCTTTATGGGATAGACCTTATATAAAGTGCAGACCACCAGCGGTTTCAAGGCTTAAACTGACACCAATGCTTCCCGCTTTGCCCAATATCAACATTCATAGATGCACAAATAAACCCTTTACCCCCCCCCACCCCACTTATCCTCCCCATGTTACAAGAGATTGCTTTTTATATTATATGTGGTTAAAAAAACAACAAAAAAAAAAAACACTTTGTTTTTTTTTTTTAAACACAGGCGTGGTTTGGTGTCAGTTTCTCTTCATACAACATAAAAAATAGATCCACTGTCTAAATGAAGCAAAAGAATAACCAAGGAAACCACTCATGTCCTTCCAAAGCAAACGAAGTCCAGGTGCACGAAATAACCAGCTCTTAACGGATGCTGTCCGACTGTTGCCAGGGTTTATACATCAGTTAGTGATGCCAGTGAAATCAGGCAGAAATAACACAGAGCAATACTGCTGCTGTGCTTCCGGTCAGTCTTTTGGGTCCTCGCTGAAGTGATTGACAAATTGTTGAAACATTCTCAATCACCTCAACCTGCACCAACTCAATGCAGACAACTGAAAGCTTGCCTTGCTTGATGAACGAATTACTTTTATTCAGCATCAATAAAGATAATTTTTTTGTTTTTTTGTTTGTTACAGTTCTCGTTACTGAATATTCATGACCGTCGTCAAGATATAGCTTTCAAAAACTTCGCATTTGATATTAATGAAAAAAAAAAAGAGTGAATACGTCACATTGAAAAGAGTGCCTACTGACAAACAAATGAGAAATCGAGAGCTTATTTGATAACTAAAGGCCACGCCACTCCACCTCACCACGCAGTTCGAGACCACCAACGCCAACTCGCTCCATCTCCGTTGGTCGCACCTGAAAGAACACTGAGCTCCAAGCAATGCACGGGATTAGGCCTAAAGACTCATGGCACTGAGAAAAGGTGAGGAAAAGAAAAATAAGATAACCTTGATAATCATGCCAGCTTCCCCCCGCCCCTTTTCTTTTCATATAGTCTCTTTACTAAGATAAGTAGGCTAGTAAAACTAATACATTTTGGTTGTGGGGGGGACAAGCAGCAGAGAAATACCATGTTGAACAGAACCAACCCAGTGTGGCAAAGCTAACGGACGCCTGTGGACACAAGCAGTGAAGGGCCACACATGTACCAAATGGAGAGACGAAAAGGTCAGGGGGACGCTTCACAGTGTCTCAGGAGCTGTCGTCATTTTAAAGGCAGGGGACATTACTTGCCCTCATCGCCCTGGTAAAAAGTGAGAGAGCAATAGGAAAACACTGCAGCCACTCTAGCTTTCAATCACCATAGAGGTGAATTCCATGAGGGGTTAGGAGTGGACTGTATAGGTTTGGCATGGGGAGGGGGTGTTGGCACAGTCTCCAAGAATGGAAACAGGGAAGATTTGGGTCTTGCTAAAGAGCAGAAGCATCCTCTCTCCCTCCCCGTCTCCTTCACACCCCCCACCTTTGTTAACCACTCCAATAGCAGTCCACTGGTAAGCTCTTGGCACTTTAAGTTTGACATTATCTGAAGATAAATCAAGGTATCTGCAAGGACGCAAGTCTCCAATCCTGGATTTTTTGCCCTTCATTGTCCTGCACTGTCATTGGTCCTCAAGGCTCCAATCACGCTCTGGATATTCTCCTCTGGGACCTGCGATAGGCAAGGGGGCGGAATTAGAAGGTCAGCTGCTCTGTAAGAAGCAGAAGCTGCGCCGGTGAACAACAGCCATTTTTTCCCCAGCAACCAAACTAAAAACTTATAAAATCATAAAAAAGAGGAAGTGGAGAATAATTAAGCCATCAAAACACTCCACTGGTTATGATATTTCAATACAGATCAAGGTACAGATCAGATTTCACTTCTTTTACTTATGGTGCTGAGAAAAAGCAGGTCTGACTTTACACGCTTTACTACATGTGCTGTACATTAGAAGACTCATAATGAAGGAGAGGGATAAGCTCTGACAAATAAAACTATCAAGAGCATGGTCCAGCTAAGAACAGCGCTAATGGGAAAAGTGGACACTAAATCTGGCACAGGAAAAAAGCCAAAACTTGAATGAATTCACCTCCATGAATATCTCGTTCATGCACAATGAACTATTATACTTTCAGATCAATATAAATTTTCCCTTTCATCTCATCAGGCCTACGTGGCCGGTGCTCCTGAGTAGTCCTAAAAGTTTGCAAAAAGGTCACTCACCAGAGCGTGGTCAAACTTGAAGGTACTGATGTAGTAGGCTGGAATGTCAGCGGTAGCCAAAGGTTCCGATATTTGAGCCACAATACCACACTCATCTGCGAGGAAAAGAGGGGCAGAAAAGGGGCAGGCCTTTCATTTTTGTGTACTCAAGATCAGTAATGAGGTAGAAGGGTGGTTCCAACTCTCCACTTAAATCATATCACTTACCACACTGCCTGGACAATTATCGTGCAGATTACCGTTATAGCTGACGGAGCAAGGTAAACTGAGACGAAGGGTAATGACACTGACTCAGTCCCTTATGTTTGAGGACAACCTGAGTTAGTTTGCCTTAGTTTCTGGGCATGCGCACATACGCCGACAAGCCCTGTTCAAAAACACACAAAAGTTGAAGAAAGGTGCTTGAGACACTTGACTGTAGACAGCTCCCACTCACCAAATCCTAATGGCTGCCCTCCAATGCGAACCATCTTCCATAATTCCCCTGAGGCGCTGGTGAAAAGAACGTTGTTGGGAAACCTGCAGTACCAGATAAAGATCCTTCTATAGATTGCATAAATATTTTTTGGAGGGCTTACTCTCATCATCATATCCCAGGATCATAGTCCTAGGTGTCTATGCAAAACAGACCACAAAAGTTCTAAGGGTATGAGGTTGACCAAAAACAAGCCCGAAAGACACTTCTGACGGATTAAGAATAACAGTTCAACGAGGGATAGGTCAAGTTTTATGGTTTTACACTTTCAATTCCTTCATTTGTTCATTAACAAAAGTTTAACAGGAATGCCAAGGTAGAACCATCTTTAACAATAATTAAATAAAAGAATCCTTCTGGATAGGGATCCTTCCCAAAGAAGACCACACCCACCTTCCTGTTGTCTGCTCGTCCATCACCAAGGAGATATAGCCCTCGATCAGAGAAAAAGAGAAGAAGCGAATGTGTCCGGAGTCTTCATTAGCCCCTGGTTCTTTCATGCTGAAACATCAGAAACTGATGTCAACCACTGCCATCACTACGATCCCCATTGGTTATTATTGACCTTTTGAGACATCCAACTATGGAACCAATTTGGACAGGAGAATCCCAGCAAATAAGATCCACCTTGCAAACTCCTCTAATTTACTTCTTATTTAAGATGATTTAGCAGAGATAACAAGACTGTTGTATAAGAAACTGAACAAAAAACAAGGTACACTCACCTGCTGGAATAAAACATGACGTCCATGAGGAGAGTGGCCACTGAAGGCAGGGTATCGGGGTTCAGGCTGGTCACACAGAACATGTTACTGGGGCTGGACAAGGGGTGGATGATTGGACGCTGGACTGGAGGCAATACATCATGTTTAACAGAAGACAGAAAATCCATATCTTTACTTATCTGGGTCTTCACTGTCTGAGAAGGTAGGTTTTTACAACTTTTGTTAACATCAACGTGGACAATTTTTTTTTTATTACATTAGCCATTATGAAACTAAAGGACACTTGGCAAGAGACCTAAGGAAAATATTCAGACATCATATTTCAATGAAGACCTGCCACTTTTTCCATAAGAATTACAGTTTAAGCCAATGGAACAAGGTACCATTTTGCGTGACAACGAGTCATAAAATGCAGTTTTGCTTCTGAAATATCAGAGCTCAAAAGCGTCAGGCATGTGCATTTGGAGTTCAGAATGATGGATAGATAACTACCTCAGCATGACATTTCAGGGCCTCAGGTATAGGGGACAGCCTTGAAAGGACATGCTAAATGAATGCACAGAACGACAAAGGCGTTGTACGCTAAACTTGGTGCATATCCTAACATTTGATATCTCATTTGTCTCACACCACATGCTATAGTTAAGTAAAAGGTCAGTCCAACCCTGAGGGGGTGTGCATATAAATGTGATCTGGTAACTTGCAAAAATGTCTGTATTTAGACTGGCATTGTAAGCTGGTTCTTTAATACATTCCAGATGTGCACCATGCCACAATATTTTACACAGGGCCTAGGCATTAAGAATGAACTATGATGATTTTGGGCCTACCCATTTTGGGCTTGACATATCCATTGGTAACCCCAAGGCTGTTGGCAGCCACTGTCTCCCCGTTGACCACTCGTAGGAGGGTAAACTCAGAGGATAGAGTGTGCATGACCATGGGCAGGTCTCTCTCTCTTACCTGGGAAGACAAAAAAAAACAAAAAAAACAAAACAAAAGTCCAGGTCTTAAATTGGTGGCACAATTGAAGATCGACACTTGACTGACCCGTCTTGATTCTTTTCAAGCTTCCCAATTGAAAAAGGAAGGGATGTACTCGTCAAACAACTGGCACATTGCCATCCTGACCTAGCAGCAAGCCAAACCACTGTAATTTTAAATGATATGTTTAAATTCAGGTCAAGTACAATCTTGCATAAGCTCCCCAAATAAGATATTGATATTGCCGCCCACACAGTAGCCAGTTCTGGTATTACCCACCCCTTTCTCAATGCAATTATTACATTTCTGTAATTTTCTTTATTCATGGCTGTAAGACCAAAGAACACAAAATGATAGCGACTTAATGCATTTCAAATTCGGCTCAAGTTATCATTTATTCTAACTAATGAACTGGAAAAAAAAGAATATGTTTTACTTCTAAATTGAAAATCTACCTGAAATTCTCTTGGCAGCCAACTAAACAGACCTCATATGCAGCTAATAAAAGCACACGCTGATTTTGTTGACATCCAGATTTTGAGTCTCATACCACATTGTGCTTGGGTGGGCAGACTAGGAAATGACAGTTTTATTACCATGGCACTTAACTGGGAAGCCACATTGCCACACTAGGTATTTGGTAAACCATGTTTTAATTAATTTCAGAGTAAGTTAACAGATGGAATAAATGCAGAGGAGAAATTGGTATGTACATGGCACAGTGTAAACCGCTAATTTAATTACATCTGCATTTAATTAAATTACAAGCATTTATATTTGAAGAGGTTAAACATTCCAAAATATGTAGGCCTAGTAAGATAGTAAAGATAAAGAAAAAGTAACGTGACTATATATTGTAGTTGGTCTTGGTCACTTTCCACATTGCACCTGGTAACTAAACACCATAGTTGCATGGTCACTACTGTGATACTGTAGGTTTTATGATAAAACTACAGCTAGGTATAAATGCAGTGATTAAAAACTTAAATTCAGTTCATACTTGGTAAACAAAGCAAAAGTGCATGCATATTCCAAATATTCTACTGTTCAAATGCTTTTGCAACATAATTTGCAAAACGATATGCTACAGAATTTCTACAGGGCTGCAATTGTAAACTTAACGCCATACTTTAGAAACGTACAATATCAACCAACAAATCTTGTGCTGTAATAAATCTGAACAAAAAGCACTTAATGAAGTGAGCTGTCAAATAAGTTGGGCTGGTTGGATCATGCACGCCATTGCAAGTTATTGAAAGCACACTCTAATGAGTAGCATTCAGCATCTGTGATGGGCACGCTGCATTCAAGAGCAGAATGATAATTACAATTAAAAGTACCCTCCCCCATGACCCAGGCTGGACCTTGTGTGCAATGTAATACCGCTAAGCAGGTTTATTTCCTCATTTTTACAATTTTTTTTTTTTTTTTTTAAAGCCAATGATTGTTTTGTGGCCGGGAGCAGCTGGCCTGGCACAGGAACACTGCTATGAATGTTAGTGAATTCCAGCAAGGAGCTGATCCTCCTTACATAACTACAGCCAGATTAAAATCAAGCCCCCCCCCCCAATACAAGCTTGTGTTATACCACCAGCCCCATTTCCTCCAGTGGCAGGGCATTCAATTGTGAACTATGGTCAAACACCAGGATGGGAAATCACAACTCTGCTTTAACAACTTAATTACACCGTTATTATCAAACCCCGGAAAAACAGCACGAATGGCGCAAATATGTTATAACATATCCGGTTAAAATTAGCCCTCGATATCTGCATTTCAAGTTAGCTTGGATGTGTCAGTGGAGCTATTAGCAAAGCATCTGTATTTGGATAATATGGGTTGTCTTTGGCATAGATAAGTGTTATTATCCTTAGAGAATATGTACTCAAGCCAAGGAAAGTAAACACACTTGCACAAAGAAAGTAAACACACTGTTCAGACTAAAACCCAGAGAAACATGGTAGTGAACAAAGGAGAACTGTTCATTTAGATATTAAGTTGAATACATTGTAGTCTATTAAATTGACTGAAGACTCAGAGAATATCCTTGGTATCCTCATTACTCATAGAATCGTCAGCAATTTTTGGCACTAAATTAGGTCAAATGGAAAAACACTAAATCCCCATAATAAACTACCAATACCCAAGAGGAGAGTTTAGGTCTCCTCTCCCCAAATACCTAGCGGTTTAGACTTTTTACTTGATTAAAATATTTCAATTTTATCTGAAAAGGCAATTCAAAAATGAAATGAATAACCATTCAAATATTTCGCTTGAGTCTTCAATGACAATTAAAAAAAAGATTTTCATGCAACATGCTATTGAAGACATTTATTAAACTGCTCATTTCATCAAATGAAGAACTCCTTTTTCCCTATTGCGTTTAAGAAAACAGTTAAATTTCACGCTTCTCAGAGGGATCCTTGCTTGGCAAAATTTCCAGTAATACCCTCCAGACATGGCATGGAGAAATTCTGTGTTAAATGATGTGGCTTAACACAACCATTAATGAAATTTTTTTATATGAAACATTTAAATTTGACCAACTACGCTTACAGACATTTTTGTAGAAGCTTTTGAGGAGAAGAGGGAGATGTCCAGGATTTTGTCCTCATGCATCACCTTTTTTTGGTAACCAACCCAAAACTCCTCTCATCCTGGCTACTAAAAACTGAGAGGTTTTCAATGGTGTGAGCATTTTTTTAAAACTTCAACACCAATAACTTACAATCATTCCAAAACTTTAAAATGCCATTACGTTTCAGCAGAAACGGCCTACAGGATAAATTAATATAAAACATTTGAATTATTGGGATCTACCATGCAAAGGAGGGATGAAACATCTGTATTTTAAAAGGTAAATCAAATACAAGAGGATTTATTATTATGTGGAGGGAGGGGGACCTGATTGGCTGATTGGAAGATATCCGAGGAAAATTTCATTTTGCATCATTAGGTTCTGAATGATTATGAAAGTGATGTTTACAATGAGCGGGTGTCTCTAATCTTCAAAAGGGGGGAATTTAGGAGAACTTCAAAAAAAAGTAGGCTTTGTTGAGGGATTCATTTTTTTAAATGGAAAATGAAGATGTCATCTGGTGATATGCCATGTGAAATATCCTGAAAGCTATATAGTTATACGAATAAAACATTTTGTGCCATACAAGTTTAGGATTGGGCCGACAATGGTCCATTGTCAATGAGCCAAAAGTGAGGAAGGAGAGTCTGATTTTCTTTCCCTTCTTGAAAGCCCTATCCATTACAATTCAAACAACGTGCTACACATGAGCCTAGAATATATTTTTTATATAGTATAAATTATTTCTCAATTCAGCTGATCAGGAAACAACCAGGTGAATTTGTCCAGCGAAACATATTTTGGTTACATTGGGATTGTCGTACACTAACAGTATGATCTACAGATAAAATGTGTTTGAAAAGGCATGCAACCTCAACATGAGGAAAATAACATGCTCTAAACATTCAAAGGCCAATGCTGGAGTGAACAGTGTTCTGTGAAACAGTGAATATGCATGTCAACTGGCACTAGAAAGTTCTAATAGACAGAATAAAAACAGGTCTCACCAGTATAAAGTCAGTCTGGTAGGTGGACAGCATGAACACAGAAATGTTGTGGTCCGCCAGGGGGGCAATCACTGACTTGGCAATTTTGGTGACTCCGATTGGCTGAGAGCTGGAGGAACTTCCGCCCCCTGAGACCACATTGAGAGCCAGCCATGTGGCCTCCGCAACACTGAGGTGCTCAGACTCTGGCAGTTCTGGAACACAAAAGTGGAAGGGTTACAAAAGGCTGATGGATCAAACCAACATTTCCACCCATCACTAAATAAACAAGCCCATTTGATTCTTGTTCTGCTGTGCCCCTTATTTACAAGAAATCCACATGCCATTACTAAAAAAAAGAATACATACAGTGAACAAATAACAGGACAGACTACTTAGAGTTGCCTTCAAGGGTTATAAACAACAGGTATTACACAAATTGGTACCAATCTTATTGCACCTTTAGCATGTGTATATTTCATACAAAGCAGCTCTAGCAATTGCAATACATTGTCTTGTATAGGTAACAAAATAAAACTTCCTGTCTTGTCCAGAATACCACAACCGGTTTGGCAAAAGAGAACTTCTAGTATCCATGGTGACAAATAAAGGTCACCCTAGCAACCAGCCTGTAATGACATGGATTCACTCACTCAACAAAAATATAAAACCATTGAGCCTAGCCCCCGTTAAAACACAGGGCAGGCAGAACACCTGGCAGATTTTGGACATAACAGTCAACAGAAAAATGTGACATTTTCTTATTGATTACATATGGTTACACTGGTAAGTCCAGGTGGACTATAAGAGCAAACCAAAACCCACCTTTGAAGCCTTCTTCATCAACAATAATGGTGTAATCCTCTGGAGTTTCGGTCAGACTGAAGAATTTACACCTGAAGGCAATATGGAAAGAAGGCAAGCTGTGAAGGTGGCTGTGTGCATGAGTTAATCTGAAGAGCTGGAATGTGTTCAATAAGAATTACCAGAATTATGACAGAATTATGAAATGCTCAATAAGTAGGAACAAAACAAGCTAGCTGTCAGTCTCAACATTCAGCATAAAATCATCAAATAATTCAACCATCCAGCCTTCTCACCAGTATCAGCCATCCCTTATCACATTCCTTTTCCGATTTTTATTTCCTTGTGTCGAGACTAGCATCATGACACAGAGAGCTGGCGCGCTCTAAAACTTCTTTGCAATACCAGTAGAGACCTCAAATAACCAAATATGAAACCAACCTGACAGGCAATCTCCAAATATACATTTTAGCTCAAAGAGCCCACTTACCACATACCAACAATACGTTTCATATACATCTATCTTTCCCCCACTTCTCACTGCATACTCAAAAATACTGAAATTAAAATGTAGGGGTTGCAAAATATTGCAGCTGACTTTTATGCGGCTCATAAAACCTGAACCAGCTCAGACTGCTGTGCAAGGGGAGTCTTTATTTATGACATAGCTCATCCACCCACATATCCTTTTCATTTCAGGGGTACCATGAAACTTGTTGACACCAAAAGGCTGTTAATCTCCATGTTAAATGTTCCTAAAAAAAAAAAAAAAAAAGCTAGGCGTCACTTATTAAATGTTTCACAAGATGTATGCGTTCCATATGGGTTATTCCATTTACCGTTTTGCTGCGATTTTGATAATCCTACCGGATCGTAAATAATCAACTGTTACACACCCATGCAGTAATATTGAAAATAAATAGGCTTGCATAGTACAACCTGCTGAGAGTCGGGTATTAAAATTTTTTTTGTCAATGCTGTCAACCGTTTCTCTACATAGGACTTCAAAGGAAAATTGTTTAATTACAATTTAACACAGGAATTAACTTGAGACATTAGTTATTCATTCTTTTTTATTCTTACGTTTTACCTTTTCAAGGGTTCTGCTAAATTGGCATATAGCTTCTTGCTCAACATACCCTGGATGAATGCTGGATGGTACCACCAGTCGCAGAAGTTTATTTAAATCTCAATGCCATGTACAGGAAGAAGCTGCAGGTAAACTTTTCTTTAAATCAGGTTTTGTTGATATTAAAAAATATTAACGTAAAAGAGAAACTGTAAAAAAAAAAAAAAAAAAAAATTTTTTTTTTTTAAATTCAGCTCAGTCAGCACATCAGGCGAGGCTGTGAAACCAAAATTTGGAAAGCTGCTGGGAACAGACTGGTACCTTTATAATATTCACTCAAAAAAAGGAGTTTGGAATGGCTTAGCTTCTAAGTTAAAATTTAAAACTATATTATTTCTGCAAACTTAAACCCCTTTTAAAATCTAAAGCCTGCTCCAAGGCCCAATAACATGGCACATCCACACTTGAAGTTATATATTGTGATATTTTTGACACCTTTGTGAACCAGGCTAAAATCTGTGAAAAAGGGGGTGGGTTTCATGCGCACAAGGCTGTACAGCTGTAATAAAAGTTTGATATCACAGAAAATAAATGTTAGTGCAGGATGCACCCTGTTCATTCTCTGTTCAGGGGTAACTCTGCAACAGGCCTTGAAGTCACTTGTTCATTCCTATGCACCAGCTGAAATTTGATACACCAGACCAAATTTGATGACCTCCTACACAGTATCTTATTTTTCTTTTACATTTTCTAATAAACTCTCACAAACCGCGAGTCAGCAAAAAAAAAAAAAATAAAAAATAAAAAAATCGAGTGAACGGGCCCAGTAGGCTAGATTGCAGCGAACTACCAAGCAATTCCCCTTTGCGTGTTGTCGAAACTTTCCTCCATTATTCACATTCCACATGAATATGAGACACTTCGCAAACCGCTACCAAGTAGGTTTATTTCAGGCTAACGCAAACTAAAGTGGGTTGTTTTTGCAGAATTTCCCAACTTTGTCGTTTCCTCCAAACACGTTACGCAACTCTTGAGGAAGTCTGGAGTAACCGATCATCCTAAGGGAAAAAAAATTAATTACAGATTAACGACTGCCAATGCAGTTCAATAAGGATATTTTTCCTCTGAGATCAGTCAGGGAAAAGTATGAAGGACTGACTAACATAGGAGCGCAGTTAACAGACGAGGCATGATCCAAGATTTCCTGCTTGGAGCAAGAGTTCTGAGAACAGACTAATTCCTTTCTAACCTGGGCCGCCAAAAATGGAAACAATGGGACACTGACTGAACAAGTACTTATCTCTGTTAAGCACAAGATTTACTCAACAGAGTGAACGTTTGAACAGAAAGTAAGTCCTTACTTTTAAGGTCAATTTAGCGTCTTTTCCCCCCCAGATAGAACCTAAAGAAGCGTATATTTCACAGGACTTCCCCATGACCTGGGGTACAGCATCTACGCCAATGAAAGTTAAGCATTTCTCCTCCACCGCTTTGTTTTCCACGCTAGACGAGGTGGGAGTTGCATACATTTGCAACACAGAGGCTGCTCTTTTACATACTTCACATATAAATAGAACCCAGAATATTTCACAGTATATGAAGTGACATCCCAAAAGAATAACCCAGTCATCGGTGTAAGCTCATACTTAGTCACAAACTCGCACTACGCTGAGGTTAACAAATGACCCAATCGTGACACTCAATGGTTTGAATTCTTAGGTTTAATGGTATTCTAACACGCTAAGGAAAGAAATTAGACTGGCTAGTTGTTTGTGCAGGTTCCACGTACATTCTATATATTATTCATCAGGTCAAAATTTGAAAAAATGTATAAACCTTGCCAAAATATTTAGTTAACAGACGGACAGTAAATACAGTTAACAAGTTGCGCAATGTGTAGGTATGTGTTGACTCTTGTGAGGCAGTTTCTCTCGGGATTACTCGTCAACTCCGGCTCGAAACCCTACTTAATATATACTTGCTATATTAAGGACTCAGTTGGTAAACAATGTTGTAAAACATTGGCCAACACAGAACAACACATGTACAATGGCTTTGAAAAACAAACCTGAGATAAGTATATGGGATAAAAGGTTGAATGAAAAGAAACCTAACAAAAATCAAAGTGGCTGGTATTTTCTTAAGACACCTCCCACTCACTCCGTTCCAATAGAAAAGAACATCCCAATATATGCATTGTATACTGTTCTGCACTAGGGGAAACACACACACACACACAATCGGCTAGTTTAAATAACAACTGGCCATTAAACTGATTAGAATCCAAAATCCATGTAGCATGGTTAAGCCAATCAAACACAGAGGGTTAAACATCAGATATGGACGATGCAAGTTATCGCACGGGATGAAGGGGAACTCTGGGTTGTTTTTTAATTTTTTAATTAAGCCTTTTCCTAGGTTTCGCTTTTTCAAACAGTCACACTGCACGAAAAACAATATGTAATTAAAATCTCCCTCTAAAGTTGGTGTCCTAAAAATACCTAAACACGTAGAATTAGACGTTTACTTAGTCATTCAATTAGAATAAATTTGGCCAGTTCGCAACGACTAAACGTGTAACAGGAAAAGCGCAAGCAGTGGCTTGTTTACTTCCCTACAGACTGCAAAAACGACTCGCAGTGCATGCTATAAGAGTCATGATTTGCAACGCCGCAGATCATATGTATTCGGAATCTCGTAAGCTACGTAAACGGCTAACGCCGGTTCAAGTTTACACCCCCCCCCCCCTTTTTTTTATTTTACCGTCAATCTCCGAGAAAATCAAGACCAGCTAAGAAAGCCATAAACACGCACACACACCCCTTTCTTGTCGAGTAGGCTTTTAAAATAAAAAGGATACGAATGCCAACATTATAATAAATTTAGCTAGATGGTTTACTTTTTGAAACCTACCATTTCCATACAATAGCGACCCAGCATGCATTTACATCAACAACTGAATTAAGAATAACTTAGTTAGCAAATACTACATTTATTGCAGAATTGCTGTATATTCTTTGCTGATCCTACAGTACTGGCTATCGAACACGACAAACAATATAACACATTCGTTTAATTACTGCGGACTCGCTTAGTTCATTGCTACTTACCTTGTTTTAGAAGGCAAGAAGGCGAGTTTGATTAAACCGTGAGTGCAAATTTGAATGCCTTCCTTAGCTATACTCGCTACTTTCAAGCTGTGTTCTAAAATGTGCAACTCCATCTTTTTCGTCTTCTCATTTGTGGATCATCTAAAAACATATATATATATATATATATATATATATATGTATATATATATGTATGTATGTATCCTTTCTTTTAAAAATAATAAATAAATAAATAGAGAACAAGCTTTTAAAACCTCTAAACGAAGCAAGCAGGAGATTGGAAAGGAAAAGTTATCCGTTAAGAAGAAGAGTGGGGGAAAGAAAAGCAGAGTGAAATTAAAGAAAGCACAATGAGGTAAATGGGGAGGAAGAAAAAAGAGAGAAGAACTGACGGTCCCCGTGTTTTCTCTACGACAGGGATTGGAATAGTCCAACAGCTGCTAACAGTGAAACAAACAACTTGCCACTCAAACGAATGGGAGGACCAGCAAAGGACGCTCATCCGCTAAATGCATGTTGGGACTTGTCGTTTTATTTCTTTACGACGCTGATGCATTATGAATGATCTACGGTATATTTTCCCAATATATTTTGTCAACAATACATGCCATTGTTATAGCAAGTCAAAAAAGATTCCTAAGACATCTACATATATTTGCAAATTGTTTTCAGGGATCTAAATACGATGTATTTGAAGATATCTGTAAATATAGATACGTTGTAACTGAAATTATAGACATCTAAAAAGGGCTTCTTCGGCAAGGCACTTTGACCTTTAACCCCTCTTTTTTTGTATAAATTCCTATTGTAGATATATTTGACAAAATTCCGACTAGTTGTAATTGCTATTTTAGTTATTTACCATTTAATTTTAACAAGTTCTATTTCCAGTTTTCAATAATTCAGTTGTGAGTAGTTGCAAATTAACACCTTTCTGCATTGTTTCAATTCAATTAAAAAGATAACTATAATTAAATTATAACTAGTTGCAATTCCAATGTTTGATATCAACAAATCAGTTTTGATTAGTTGATTAGTCAAATAAATTGTCACTTAGTCATCATTTCAATTTCAATGATATTCACAGTTATTTCTGACAATTCATAATTTCAACAATCTAAATGTAAATTTTTATTAAAGATGTGTAAAACAACATTACTGATATCAGAAGGTAATAGCAGCTAGTGGAAATGTAATTGTTTATATTAAGAAGTATAATTATAACTAGTTGAATTCTTGATATCAAAATGGAAATTATATTTTTGAATAGCTGATATCTAAAACCAAATTGTGAATAGTCAGAATTAGTAAGAATCTGATTGCCGATCAAAAGTAAATTGCATTGCATCAAAATTGAATTTCTAAGATACATTATTTGCATAAGAAGTAGAAGTACTTGCATTTAAATCAGGAATCTAGGTAACTTATTACAGCCGCATCCAATAAAAAAGACTAAGAACATTTGTGGACAGATGAATTCCACGTGTTGGAAAGAACATTTACTTCTTTTTAAGTAAAAAAACACAATGTTACATAATACTATATGCATATTCATAATATTAGGCACAGAAACCAATACACAACAAGCTACAATCTTGCCTTATAACCTATTCACAATTAAGCCACAGCAGTGCCAAGTACACTTTGATCATTTTGTCATAGTGTGCTAACGCTAAACCCTATGATGACAGATGATGGTTTCAATGTCCACTACAAATTCCATCCTCGCTCTCAAAGAAGCGGTGTTGTAATAAATGTGCATTAATAATTCAGTAGCAAAATCAACCAGTCACCTGTGTAACAAAGATCCGGCTAAATATGGCACTAAGCAATGCTATGACCAGAGAGATCCCACACTGGGCCTACATATAGAAGACTTCTACTTTTAGAGTGGTTATATCTCAGCAGCCCTGATCAAGTTCAAATGGAGTCTAAAGGTTACATTGTAATACAATAATGGTCCCTCCAGGAATCCTCAACATATGTTAATAAATCAAGAGACTACTCCTTGTTGGAAAATCTCTTCCTCAACCTGACAGATGATTCAAAACTTGGGGCTATAAACATGCAATGATGCAATATGAGCATGCTATAAGGTATGTAATCATTAACAAGAAATGTATATGCATTTTGAAAAGATTCAACCAAGACGCTCTGGCTACACCATTACATCCTTCCCATCCAACTATCTTTGGCATTGAACATGTCTCACTTTACAAAAAATATAAATACATATTACATTTAAAGAGACAATCCTCATTATGACACTATATGAAGAACATTATAGCCTCCCCAGTGGCTCAGCTGGACATCATACCATACGAGCCCTACGAATTGGAGTTTTATTCAAATGCAGCTCATGTCTTCAGCCAGTTTGGAATGGGAGAACACAGCGACAGTGCACAATTGGCAGTTGGGTAGAGAGAGGCATGCCCCTCTCCTGGTGTCCCTAGCAGTTGAAAAAAAAAAAAAGCTGGAGAAAAATATTGCCGATTTATATATATATATATATCCAGATAAATTCTTGTAACTTAGTTATGGAATGAAAAGCATACTTATGTTCCGGATGTGTCAAAACTATTCTAGAATGAAATTTTGCAGTGATGGTACTCAAGTTAGTGTATATCACACACAGTAATGCTTAAATGTGCCGAGGTACAATAACCATACTACCACTATATGAACATGGTTAACCAGAAGTATTAAGTAACCAGAAAATGCCCACATTTGTTTCCCACAAACAAGACAAATTTAAATTAAGACTGATCTTTGTCAGAAATGTGTCGTCTCAGCCAGCCAGACCCAATGTCCAATCTGCCAGTCACGTTTCCCTCTTAAAGTACTGGGTCATACAATCTCAATTTCAGTAGTTAAATGCAGAACACCACTGTACCAAGAAAGTGCATTCAAAAATCTCCCCCCCTCCAAAAAAACAAATTCAGCTAACTTAGATTCAGATTGACAAAAGTTAAATGTGCAAGTTGAAAAGGTAGACAGCAGACTGTCCTTTGCCTAAAAAACAAAAAAAACATGTTTAATCCATCACTGTAGAGTAACAAGGACTGCAAACTGGTAAATTTCCAACTACTTATCTGAAAGTATAGGCCAAGTTGCAGCACACTCCGCATATGGGGTTGGACCAATGAATAGCATGAGAAACTAACCAAAAATCCAGACAACAGTACTGAAAGTTTGTTGCTGGGCAGCGACTTCAAAAGGGCTTGCTTGATCAATACATGTAGGTTTGAGTACATCATTGTAATTACAGAACTATGTCAACATTTTGGGTAAACATGGTCTATGCGGAATACAATCACTAGTGACCAACCCTTTTAAATGGTAGCATATTTGACATTAAGTCGCCCCATAAATGTGCATGTCAAGGTGAAACCCATTCAAGGTAACAGGAGTGCCTCCCTGCCTTCATTAGCAGGGAACCAAGGAGAATCCCTATTCAATTTTACATGCTAGGACAGCTGGTAGTGCAATGTTAAATTGACACGATTGTAACAAAATGATTCAAGTCCCACCCTAGCCGCTGCAGAAATGGTGGTACAGCAGTCAATCCCACATACACAAATTGACAGGAGGCACCAGTATTTAAAGCCTTACAATTTAATTGCACGCAACATTTCACAAAACATCTGCATATGCAATCATGCGAGTGCATGCTGTATTGACTAGGTTAAGAATTACGCATTTGTTTCAACATCTTACGAATATTATAGAATTCCCAATGTCGATTCAAATTGGAGCCCAGGTTCAGTTTCAGCAAGTTTTCACTTTACACATTTACAGACAGTTTGAAAGAACTATGTGCGAGTGTCCTCCCGGTTCATTGTTCAGACATCAGGAGAAATTGAGGTTGCTGTTCCTCACTGGGGCGCAGACTTCTAGGTTTTCACCGTCCAAGAGCTGTTAAATTCAGAGGTCAACGCATTAAGAAACCTTTTCCTAGCAAGCCTTAACGACAAACATTCCAGCATTTACACAAACACGAGGCCTGCCATTTCATAAAGGTCAATACAGATAAACAGGATGGACCATGTTGCCCTTGTGACACTGCAAACTCACATTACAGAGTATGCATTCTGCATTACCAGGGGCAAATGCTATGAGATCACTGCGTAAAGGATTGCCAGCAGAACAGCCTGACTAACCCCCTTTGAAAGTGATCCCTCCTCACTGTAGATGCTTACCTTGTTGGATCGGTACGTACTCCAATACACTGCCGCACCTGTCAAAATACAAACGGTAAGCAAACCCGTCGGCACAGTATTTTTAGCACCGCCTTCCATTTCCGTAATGTTCCCAGTCAGTCACTCCAAAACTGAGCATTGATTTGTGCATCGTTTGATCGGACATGACAGGAACAATTTACTTTCTGGTCATGTCCACAGCAGGCCAGGAACCACACATCCTAGTAGCCTTGGTATATGACCAAAATTCCAAACAAAACAATACATCTAGTATAGATAGCATACAAATTAAACCGATGTAATAGTCATGTCAACTTAACCAAGGAAAAATAGATCATGCTTGCCAAAACACAATAGTAAGCAGATACTCACCCCTTTGTAGTGCTCACTTCAATAGTGAGCTTGGTCCACCTAAAGAGACATCTATAAAACAAAGTAATTATTAGAATCCAAGTACCCATAGTGACAGTTTAAGTCTAAACAAGAATTCATCAACTGTTCAAGCAAATCCATATGTGCATTGAATGCAGTTTGACTGGGTTAATGTGTTAAAGAAACTGCAGCATCACATTAAGCAACCTATTGAGTCATTAAGACAATGATCAGGGCATATCAGATGTAAGGAATGTACACGCATAAAGGAACGTACCATTTATAAAACATGGAGGTAGCAAGCAAGCACCAATAAACCAATCACCGTCTAAGACATCTGGTCAAATGGGACCTGCACTGCAAAATAGGGAGATAGGATGGTATTAAATCCCATGCCGGTCTACACAACCAACATGCTACGGGTTCACGCACAAGTGGGGAAGTATTTGTCTCAGCACGAATACCAGGACTCCAGGCAGGAGAAAGCATGGAGACCAACGATGCCAAATGCTGAGTTGCTTTTGCACTGTGTAATGAACAGGTCAGCTTGGGAACAGCTGGCTGCAGATACCATACAGTGCCACACCAAGTTGTAACCAATACCTGGATAGATCACTTAAACCTTAGACTAGTTAAAATTAACGTTGTAAAGTCTAAAACTCCATTAGAATCTGCCCTTTACAAATGACATACAGCACATTTAAAACCCATCATAGGCAACTGACTGCAGTGCAGAATCAGATCAGCGCACCGCCGTTTCTGCATTTCTTTGCAATCGTTGAAAGCTAGTTTGCGTACTATTTTGTAAAATGCAACAACCTATTGCTAAACTATAAAATGGTTAAGATTGACAAGCAGGCAAGTAAATACCCTGGTTTATAATAAGTGTAACTGCCCATGAAGTTACACATATTTTGAAGACTCCGTCAAAATAAAGTGGCAGATTCTATTGGGCCTACAATTAATTTCTAATCTTTAATGGTATGAACTCTACCTAACCAATCGGATAAACAAGCGTATTACTCCTGTGTTAGCCTGGCTGCACTGACTCCCAGTTCAGGTTAGAACAGATTTTAAGGTTCTATTGCAAACATAAAACAGCAAATGGCCTTGCACCATTATATCCAACTGAACTTGTTAATTGTTATGTTCCTACTAGTCGATGCACTCAGGGGACGGGTCTTCTGATAGTCCAAGGCTAGGAAGAAAACTGTTGAAGAGCGAGCCTTTTCGTTTCACGCTCCAACATTATGGAACAGCCTTCCATTAGATATTAGACAGGCATGTTCGATTGAGGTTTTTAAATCAAAGCTTAAGACCTATTTATTCACTGTTGCTCATCTCTGATGTCCTTGTACAAGTCTGTTATGTTTTATTAATGTTATTTTTATTTTGTACAGTTTCTATGTGACACTATGAATAAATGCATTTTTTAAATATAGGTTAGGTCTGACACATGAACTTACCCATAATGGGGCCTCGTCAATTCAAGAGGGCCATCTCCTCTTTTGCAATGCTGGAGAACAAGAGACAGTTTAAGCCTTTTTACTTCTAAAAAGGTAACACGCAGTGCTTATCTCAGCCGAAATACCAGGTCGACATGCACAAGGCAGCATGAAGACCAACGATGCCAGATTCTGAGTTGCTCTTGCACCGTTTAATGAACAGATCAGCCTGGGAAGCGGCTGACTGCAGATACCATACAGTGCCATTGATGAATTTCAGGACAAGCCTTCAGTTCAAACATGTAGTCAGCATAACCATAAAAACCAAAACATGGTTGAAATATCCCCCGTTATAATTAGCCAACTACAAGGAGACATGTGCCCTTCACTGAAGATGACCAAGGCCGATAAGTACTTTGAGACCAAAAGTGATACTTACCATTCCCCCATTTCAAACCCGAGTGCCCTCTACTGGTCACTCAGCAATTTGACCTGGAGAGAAAAAGGAACCATTAGATAATGCCTGAGAATCCCCAGGGGGGAGACAAAACCCCACTTTACGCATGTTCTGCATTTTTATCCCACAGAGCCAATGACAGTAGCCCTGAGGGTAAAGCGAAACTGCAGTTTTTTTTCTGCGAGGCATTTCCAACGACAACCGTCTATGGCGAAGAACATGTCGGGATAGGCCTCGGGAATATATACGTTGCATAACATTACAAAACGGGTTTTAGCCGACCGATTTCGGAAAATGAAATTTAGCAACCAACATACCCGTTACATGGCAATCTTCAGGCAAAGCTCACAGAAGGCATAATGTCACTGTTGAAGAGTGACCAGAATTTAGATCTACAGGCATTAGGGAGAATTAAACTTGTTCTTTATTTAAAGGAAGTTCAGAAAGGCATGACTCATCCAGATATCAGAGCAGTTGAACATTAAGCCAATCATCATTACAGAAAGACAACAAGAACAAAAGTATAAAAAGCACAAACCTGGCAGCTTCCAGCTGGAAAGCATCTCAGCTCACCTAAAAGAAATGCATTTTTTAATTAAAAAAAAACAAAAAAACAAGGGGTCTATTCATGTGCGACAAAATTCTTGTCCAGCCTCATAAGTAACACTGCTGTTGGATAAATACAGCAGTGGGTTGCAAGAGGAAGTTTTTATATTGGCACTACACCAGTCACCTGCCCACAGCATCAGGGCACCAACCGATGTTGTGCTCAGGAAAACTATTCCAGCACAGTACACGTCGCTCAACAAATGTACATACCACGCCTATTCTTCAAGTGCACAGACACATCAGGATTTTCCTTATGAACAGACCAGGAGTTAAACGTTTCCATGCTGTAGAAGAAATGAAACCGACATTAGGTGCACTGGAAGGTCATTTATTAGAACCGGTAACTTCGCAAGTCGCAAAAACAAATCTTGCCTTAAGTAGCAGAATGTCCTACGATAAGTGGAAATTGCTACATTCTTCTACCCAAACTGACGTGTATTTGGTCACGCGAAAGAGTTTAGGACTCAGAACAGCGCGCCTTTTCGTCATCAACAACCTCCTAACTTACGATCGTGACAGAGACGACCATAACTCATATCAAATTTTCCTCGGCTAAAATCGAACTGGGACAGGTCCTACTACAAGACCACCTCCCCAGAAATTAATGTTAATGTTAACTGAAAACATGCCAAAGCTACTTCACCACTGTAAAAAATACCCATGCCCACGTTACAGTAACAAGTTGCAAGCTGTAGCATTTAGAAAAATAAAAGTAAAATTGATCGACTGAAAATTGAGGTCAACGGTATGCAACTAGATTGCATACTAGAAAACACGGCCATACAATTTCGCGAGTATGAACATCTTGTAAGCCTAAGCTAGGCCCATTAGCGAGCCACGTCCGCCAAACAGGGATTTCCTTTTCGGCCAATAAACAAAGAAATCCACACTAGGCGTTAACATTCTTTGCAACGGCCTACCCAGACAAAAGCCAGGAGGTTTTGTTCAACGAGTTAAACGACATACGCAATTAAATGTTCGCCATTACGACCACAATACACAATACAATACGCATGGTGGCATTACCAACTAGCAAACGAGTCCCGAACTTATTATAGCGTCACGGAAATCATAAGCAGTTCTCATGTTCCAGGCATCATTGTCACCAATTTAACACACAACTATAAAGAGGTGGAAGCAAAACCTGACATTTGTATAGCCATGTGAAATAAAGGGAAGTTACCCACGATCCAGGATAGTCCCTTCAATTAACAGCTGCAGGAGCAGCTACCACATGGCACCAGCAGCGAAAGATTAAATTAGCCAACTAACAGTGGAAGTATACCAATATACATGCAAGTCGGAAGCACGATAGCGGATTCTAATCGAGTCGGCAACGTTACCACTGGCAATTTATACATCCGGTCAGCTAATAAACCAACGTATTCGACGCACCAAATACAATAAAAATAATTTAAAGACTTGCGTCAAACTTCCTACATTAATACTATTTTAAGGCACATTTTTTTGAAGCCACGTACATCTCTACCTTAAGACAACAGCCATCTGAGAACGAGCAAACGCATGCTTCAGAATATATACGCAGGCTAGTGGCTGCACTTTACGGCACGTACGTGGCGTAGTGACAATCCAATCCAAGCTCAAATGTTCAAGAAATGGAATACGTGGGCGTGCCCGCGCGCACACCAACACACTTGTTAGAAGCTCAATATATTGTCTATTTAGCGGATCAAATAAACATTAAAAAGGGCTAGACCACTACGAAGAGTAACTATAGTCTTTAAATTTTCACACTTTATGTGGTAAAATCCTGTTTTGTCTCTAATAACATCCCTATAAATTTTTCTTTTTTGTTTGCTAAAGTTGGTATCAAATAACGAGTGGAAACATTCAGGTACTGGTATGCCTGTGGTGTATCGCTTATCAAAGGAGCACAGTTTACACCAGGGATACTAAACCCTGGTTCTCGCGGGCTGCAGAGTGTGCAAGTTTTTGTTGTACTTTGCTACTAAAGAGTTTGTCATTATTTTGGATTAGAAATTCTCAACCAGGTGTAGATCAGATGCTAACTGAGAGGAAGCTCTCTCCATGACTCCACCAATTTGGACTGGTGTTGAGCACCTCTGGCTTACCAATCAGTTCTACACCATACATGTGCCGACTTAAAATCTTAAAGTAGGGTTTCAATTTCAATACCACACAGTTGTACTGTAGCATTAACCACATGGCAAAAGCAGTTACTTAGATCAACCCATTTAAAATATTAAAGCTACTATTATGTTTTTGTTACCAGACCTTGTGGAGAATTTTGATCAGGCATCAAGAAATTAGAAAACTTCCTGGATTTACATTCACAACTAGACCGTTTTGTGTGGAACCAAACATTTAGGTCATCCATTTTTTTGTTTTGTTCCCATGCACAGACCTGTACATCACTTCACAACTCTCACATTCTGGGCTCCTCGTGCTTTATTACTAAATGCAGTATTTTTAAAACCTGGTTGACATTAATACGTCTGGAATAAACATGTGCATTTAAATGCTTATTCAAGGTGATGGTTATGCCTTTCCTTCAAATTTCTGGCAGCCATGCCCTCCCCAGTAGGACAATGGGCAGCAATCTGAAAGGGAGGGCTAAGTGAAAATTGCCCAGTAATTGGACCTCATTGCCCACCCGAGTGTGGATCCACTAATGGCAATTGCACTCAGGTGCCAACAATTGTAGGCCCTTTAAAAGAGCCATCAAAGCTGGTTCAGGGGGAGAGGAAGTAGTAGACAGAGGGTCTGGATTGTGTGGTTGAAGAAGATAAATTTTTTTTATTAGGATCTGCTTTTGGGTTCACACTGTTTGGGATTAGTTTTCCCTGGGAGGTTTTGGTTATCATTATAGTATATTTTTGGCCACGTTGTGACTCCCTCCCCTTCTCCAGGTTGGTCTGTAGTCCATATCTGCACGTACCTCCAGAAGCAATGTTGGCCCCGCCATCGTCCTCCAGAAGCACCGGCTCTTCTGGAAGGAAACCATTCTGCTCTCGGCTGAGTATCAGTGCCCAAGCCAGCTGCTCCTCCTCATTCATGTCCTCCATCGCCTTTGGTGGCCTGCAGGGGCAGTCATACACCGGGACAGAAATGCAGCTACGCTAAGAACATACAGCGGGTGAAATAAGTATTGAACACGTCACCAATTTTCACCAAATATATTTCCAAAGGTGCCATTGACATTTCACCAGATGTTGGTAACAAGTAATCCATACATACAAATTAGCTCAGCAAATTAAGTTATGTGTAATGTGAAATGACACAGGGAAAAAGTATTGAACACGCTTACTGATATTTAATACTTTGTACAGAAGCCTTTGTTGGTAATGACAGCTTCAAGACGCCTCCTGTATGGAGAAACTAGTCGCATGCATTGCTCTGTTGTGATTTTGGCCCATTCTTCCACACAAACAGTCTTCAAATCTTGAAGGTTCCGTGGGCCTCTTCTATGAATCTTGA